>JANHGL010013019.1:60228-82238 GCA_024611195.1 Ceyx melanurus | reverse complement strand
AAGAGCCCCAACTCTCTCAGCCTCTCCTCATAAGGGAGATGCTCCACTCCCCTAATCATCTTGGTGGCCCTGTGTTGGACTCTCTCCAGCAAATCTCTATCTTCCCTCCCTGATGCGGGTGATCAGAGCTGCTGAAGTAAAGGAGGATTAGATGAATCTTCTCTAGGTTGTGGTTATGGACAAATCCTGGGAGTGGACCTTAGAGCTGCTCAGGGGTTGCTGAGGACGAGCTGGCCTGAGACTGCACCCCCTGGGAATGAGGAAACCACAATGGTGGAGTAAAGCCACCTTTGTCTGCTGGCCCAAAGTCTGAGCCTCCCTCAAAACCTGAGGACTGAAGCCTTATATATCTCTTTTCCAAGAGACTGGATGATATATCGGGTATGATTTTCAAGCAGGTTCAACTTCAAAGTTGTGGGCTTCATTTGAGTGCAATGTAAAGTATCATGTACCTCTGGCCAAGGAGCCACAGCTCATTTAGTAGATAAATTGAGATGACAAAAAAATGGCACAATTTAAATATCAGCAATCAACAGGAACAGGGGAGGGGAAGAGAGAGAGAGAGAAGGAGCCCAGCGTCCTTTATTACAGCCATCTTAGTGCTTCAACAACAGGTAGCAGTATTACATATTCCCTTTCCACTTTAAAGCTCTTGTAATTTCCTTCCTCGTGTCGGGGCGATTTTATTCATTGTTTCCTTGCAGCAGTGATTGATGTTCTGAGCTGCTAATCTCTCTGAGTGATAACTATTTTCATGTAAGTCCATGAGTCTATGACACAGGCTGCTCGGCCAGGGCTACTGCTGACTACTTATTTTGTGCCTCATTTACATTTCAATCTTGGCCTCATGAATGTAAAACCTAGGCTGCAAATTAATAACAGGAAGAATATTAGACCGCTCCGGAGTGGGGGAACAATGCAAATCCACCAGAGCACAAGGCTTTACCATTGTGTTCCGGGAGGGACTCATTTATTGGCCGGCAGTGAATGACATTACAGAGAATGGCATATCCAGAGTGACACAAATTTATTTCTGTCCCCAGCGCTCCAGTATATTTTCATAGAATCAGGGGGCTATTTGTCTAGGGACAATTTAGTTTCCATGAAAAATTTAAATGGTTTCTGTGGAGATAGTGGAGTGAAATTTAATTTGTTTCTCATTTACTACAGCAGGTATGAAAAGGAGAAAAATTGGATGTCTGATGGGCTGAAATTGGTGCTGTCCCTCCCCACTATCCCCAAAAGGCCTGTGGGCCTATATCATAGAGATTGAGCAAGACTACCTCATCCCTCCCCTTAGAGAATGGTAACCTTAAACCAACTTACAGAAAACCTTTGGGGAGGCTGCCAATCACCCTGAAAACAACATTTCCATCGATCCCCTGTCTGTGTGATTTATGGCTTCATTTTACGGTAATTGAGAATTAGTGAGAAGATTAGCAAGGCTCAACACTTCACCTTGATATGCACACTAAGCACCGTAATTTGTCACTAAGGGATGTCGGACACTTTTTTAGTTACACGGGGTTCCCATCTAATTGAATTTGGGGATAACATGGAAATTAATTTGACACAGGAAAATTTTGAATACAGCCGTTTCCTCTATTGTAATGCGCAATCCCGGGCTGCATTCAGGGGCAGCTATATTGATCCTGATCACTTTCAATTGTGGCCAGCTGAAGGATGGAATACACTAAATCTTATTTAAGCTCATATGAAAGCAGTTCATCTGCAGCAATCTGTGACAGATAAAGAATATTACCTTTCATTTTGTCTGACTGCATCAAGATGAAGTTTTGAAAATTTACTTCTTGCAGCAAATATACCAAATGTCTAAAGTCAACAGTTACAATTCAATTACAGACTGGCTCTTGTGGGCTGTTTACAGGGTAATTTGCTACTTAGGCAGCAAATGAAAATACTAACTATACTCTCCATGCATAGAGAAGTTACAGCGCATGGAAAAGCCCCAAGGAAAGACAAAGAAAAAAAAGATTCCAAACTTCTTGGCAATTTAAAGCACTGCCCATTGGATTAGTGTCATTATAGCTCGAGCGGCTTCATGCACAACCATTTTTTTGTTTGTTGCTGAGCCATTTTGTGGGAAAGTTTATTTTATCTTGGTTGCTTAGCATCAGAACCACAAAGATGCGACGCAGAAGAGGTCTTTTCATACCCAAGAGACACTCTACCACAGGACTCACCTCCATTTTATTCCAGCTTCATTTCTTATAACCCAGCTTTATGTTGCACTTTACCTTCCAAATCAGGACATTGGTTTCAACAAACTATTTAGAGAGATTATTTGCCAAGAAAGGTGCTCCCTGCTGTGAAGAGGGGAAGCACTTTATGCCAGAGGGTGTGTGGCTGGGATATTTATGGACGTTCTCTACCAGACCATCTGGCTTACTTTGTTCATATCTGTTTTAGTGATAATTTGCCAGAGATGAGTTGTAATCAAGATATATTATTCATTATTGATTGTTACTACATGACGGGTTTTAATCTGATCGTCATTACATCGTTCTTTGGAAAGACTTTTGAAAGGTTTAATGTTAACTGTTTAAAGTTGTTAATTATGCAGCCCTGTTCAGACACACCAGCTCCTCTGAACAGTGAGGACATTGTCCAGTGCACAGGCATCAAGAGATGGTATGTCACGATCAGAAATACATAGATGTAGTCAACAGGTCCAACCTGGATCTCTCAAGATGTGGTGATGCAACTTGGAAGATACCCCATGCTGAAAGCTGTCCTCAGCCAAACGTCAAATTTCCCAGAGCCACTGATGGCAAATGACAATTGTTGTCATCACTGTTACATCCCAGAATACTTCGGTCTCCTGTAGGCAAACTGTTTGGTCTCAGTAGTTTACCTGCAGGTAGATTTCTGCAGGAGATGGTGAGTGGCAATACTACAAGGGCTAGAAATGACACTGATTTTATTTATATTTTTGCTCATTTTACCACTAGAAAAG
Organism: Ceyx melanurus; assembly: GCA_024611195.1. NCBI lineage: Eukaryota > Metazoa > Chordata > Aves > Coraciiformes > Alcedinidae > Ceyx > Ceyx melanurus. Next base: position 79,261 of record JANHGL010013019.1, on the reverse strand, counting down.
TCATTCCTCAAACTAGTGACTTGATGAATCTTAATAACAATGTGCACACTGCATAGGTAATTCTCTTATCGCATTTTCATGGGTTGTTTTCACTAACGTAATATAAAAGGGTGCTAACATGACAGAAATGTCAGTAATATAATAAGCTTAAAGGAATTTGGATCATGTTAGCCAGGATTTGCTTTCATATTTCGATGCCTTCTGGACCATATTAGGGTAATAGAGCTGATACAATGAGAAACATATTAACATAATAAAAAACGTACTAATACAATAAAATATCCATATTTGATTTACAGGCTAAGTTATGGCATCTAAAAAAAAAAAAGAAAAAAAAGATTTTTCTTCCTTTCTGAATGTCAAACTGTAAATCATGAAGTTACAGGTTTTCCTTGCTTTTTTTTTTTTTTTTTTTTTTTTGTCTTTATAAAAAAAAGGATTGAATTAACTCCAGAGTTTCTTTTCATTGTCTGCAATGAAAGAACTTAAAGGTCTGCCTTCCCAGGAAAATAGGAGGGTTTGTGTTATTAGGTAACAGTCACACAGATATTTGCACCTTTCCTGTGCTGGGCTGAAAAGCTGTGGCTACTAAATCTTCCCTACCCCAATAAAGAGAAGGGAAAGAAGGGAAAAGAAGGGAAAGGGAAAGAAGGAGAAAAGAAGAATGGGGAAAAAAGATCTAAAACTATGAGGATAACTGTAATTTTACCTGAAGTAAAAAATTAACTCGGTGTCTGAAGTTTTACCACCTTAGGCTCCAATCTAGTTAGCTTTCAGAAACTGGGGGTTATGTAGTAAAGGGATTCAAACCAACTGTAGGTATTTCCTTTCCAAATGCCTCTCTGTAACACCTTCACTCTATTGTTGCTCTAAGACCACAAGTGCTTCTGTGTTGGACATACCGTGGTTTTTAACCATGAATTTACATGGGTATCGAAGGTTATAATTCTGTGTCTCGATCTCAGCACCAGTGATCATTTTGGTCCCAAGCCCCATGAAAGGAGAGGAAAGGGCCATTCTCTCTCATTTAACTCCTCGGAGGGATCTGAAACAAGAATTCGGCTCTTAAAATGCAATGGTAGTTCACACCTTTGAAATAGAGCTTTTTCAAAGAAATTGCTTAGTGCCCAGGACCTTCCCAAGAAGTGGGATTTCTGGTCCAATTTCTGCCTTTGCCTGAAGAAATTCAATCCCAAATCACTCACCTTATCATAATAATACTGTCTGTTCTCTGCATGCATCCCTGGACATATTGAATGCATTTTTTTTCCAGCCAAGAGAGAGCAAACCTGAGTGTTTCTAACACCTAGACTGGGAACGGATCCATGGGTAAGGAGAAAAGGGTTCACTTACATGTGAAGTGTTTCCATTTTCTCTACTAGAGATGGGTGAGATCTCTACAGTTAGATGGGTGTCTGTTTTTCACAGCAATGAAATAAGTTTATGTGTATTTGTCCAGCTCTGCTATAAAGCTTTTTTATATTTGTAGTGTAACATTAATCAATGTGGCTACCATCTATTTTATTTTGACATCTTCCCTGAAGGAGTCCTCTCTTTGGGAGATTTATTAGAAGATTTAAAAATGTGTGTGTGCACAAGTGTCTGTTTGTTTATGTTAGTAAAGATGATGCCATAAAAACATGCCGTGCCCTTGGAGTGGAAAGGTGATGAGCTTTGCTATGCCGTTAGTTCCCATAAGACTTTATTACTCAGAGATGGGTTGGCTGCTGAGAATGTAATGACATGTGGTAGTGAGTGGTGTAGACAGATCCCTTATCTGACAACTTCAAGCCATATCTTAATCTTCTTGGTCCGTGCCACCAAAAGACAGATAAGGAAAAATTATTTGAAGTCAGTAATCTAATTAAACCCTTTGGAAGATGTAGTTGACCTGGACAGGCTGGAGAGCTGGGGAGGGAGATTTCTAATAAAATTCAATAAAGGTAAGTGTAAAGTGCTGCATCTGAGGAGGAACAACCCCATGGATCAGCACAGGCTGGGGGCTGAGCTGTTGGAGGGCAGCTCTGGGATAAAGGACTCAGAAATGGTCCAACCCCACCTGGATCTGTTCCCGTGTGGGCTGCCCTGGGTGACCCTGCCTTGGCAGTCAGTTTGGACTCTATCATCTCCAGAGCTTCCTTCCAGCCCCTACCATTCTGTGATTCCATGATTCTGAGTGCTGGGATTTGAAATTCTGCTTTCAAGGAGTCTCAAAATGATCCAATGCTGGTGGGCTTATGCAAATAATGGTAGTAATTTAATTTTCCACCAGATGAGATCGAAGTACAACTGCAGACTTTTCAAAATCATTTCCTTGTGCTTTTCCTGCCATTTATTTCCCAGCATCACCTGGTGCCTCCTAGAGTATGCCCTGGGATGAGCTTTCTTTTCAGGCACCAAACCACCCAGGTGACTGTTGTGTGAGTATTTATGCTAAAGGAGGGGTAGTCCTGGATACAGTATATAATGATTTATAAGATGTTTGAAAGCTCACCTCGAGCCTTGAGTATAACATTTAGGTTAAGATTTCATACTAATTTGGGGCTCAATTCAATCCACATGAAGGTAGGCAAAATTCTTTTAACTTCTGTCAACATATTTATGTTGCTGAAGGTCCCACGATTTTTAAGAGTCTTTCCTGATTGTCAATGTTTCATCGCTGCCATGAACGAGAATTCACAGGGGATTAAAATTAATAAAAGGAGCTCAACCCTGGATGACGTTATTCCAGTTTTAGAATGAAGTGGCCTAGATTTCTTTGCTGCTTCTCCTTCCTTTAGGGTTTTGATTACTGAAATTAAAATGGGAGAGGTCAGATACATGTCATGATGAAAGATGCTGAAGATGGTGGTGGAACTGGAATTCTAACAGCTACATTGGCCCTCCAATGACAAGCTCAGCTGAAAGCAATAAAACTATTGTCTCCACTCCCCCTTTTCCCCAATAGTTTCATGAACATCTCTTCTTGAACATACCTTCAAATTCCCAGACATTCTTCTGCACACTGACTATCCTGAGTCTTTCCAGTTAGGGGACTGCAGTTCACCAGCCCTGAATATTCCTGTTTTTTGAGTGGTATTTAGCATGACCCCAGAGAAATTAGGAGAGCAGAAGCCCCTGATGCATCTCTTGACAATGCAAACCCTTTAGAATACAATTGAGTTGCACTCTCCCTTTTGCTTGTGAAGAAAGTAGCTGCCATTAAAAAGTAACTCTGCAATGTTGGAACAAATATATGACAATCTCTGGGTCAGGATGAAAGAACAAAAAGGTGCAGCAGCAGAGTAGTAATTAATGGTAATTAGAAGCAGGAAGAAAACTGACTCAGGGTACCTCAGAGCTACAGTGGAGTTAATGCAAGAGACCAGACAAACAAACCAAATGCTTTAAACAGAAGAAATTTGCATAAAATGCTCCTTAAATGTAATTATGGAATGGGATATAATTTATCATTATGACTAGGGGCTTCTTCTGTGCTAAAATTTGTAGAAGGGCTGTACTTCTATTATTACCTGCCCAAGAACAAGCACTCCTAGGAGGGACATGGGTTTGAAAGTAGAAATGATCTATGATGCTTGAGAGAATTTGGTCTCCATCTGTTTCACTCCATCAGGCTTCTGTTCTTCTCCCAAGATCCAGCCTTCCTGCACTGGAAAGGCAGACATCAGACTTGGTTTCACACACCCACCTTGCTTCCCATGGGGCATGGAGGGGAGAGTCTCAGCCACCATGGGCAACAGGCAAGACAAAATTCAAGTGACCTGTTCTAAAGGGGCTGCTGCCCTTCCCTCCCAAGGCTATAAGCCCACATGCCAGAGAAGCTGGATATGGCTTTGCTCTGAAGGGAAGGGGGTAGGAGGAAGGGAACACCCTGGGTAGTCTCCATCTGCCTTTTTCTCCTCTCCCAGTTTCTGCTGTGGAAAATATGTTTATTCCTCTGTTTTACTTATGAGGAAAAAAGTAAAAACAACACTAAAAAGAGGCCTTGTGCCCCTACAAAGAATTTCTCAGATGAGTAGGATACTTCAAGAGCTCAAATAATCAGGCTTCCAATAGTTTGAAGATCAGAGGTAGCTGGAAATCCTTCTATTAATGATTGGTTTACTATAGATGTCCAGATTACATGAATTTGAACAGCTCCAACACCATAAACCACCAAACCTTTACCCCTCTCGAGGTGGCTTCCAGTGTTCCTCAGGTTCACAGCAGATGCTGCTGCTTTGTTTCTCTGCACCCTGAGCTTCTCGGGGGGCTATAAAGCAGCCCTGTGCTTGATGGGAGCAGGCAGATGGGGGGGGATGGGGCTGAGAAGCGTAACTGAGAGGCTGAAAGAGACATCCTGACAGCTGCAATGGGTCATCAATAGATCCATCACGCCAGTAATTTGCAACAAATTTAACATACATCACTTTAGTCAGGCCACGCCGTATCTGTCTTGTCACAGCATCAGAGTGAATAACACTTAAATCGGGTGTCACCGCTGACCTTTGTGACCCTCGAATTGACACCGCTGTTTGAGCTTGGCCTGGCTGGCAGCAGATGCAGGGGAGATTAGTACAAAAGGTTCGGAGGTGCAAAAGGAGGACGGAGCTTAACAATGCAGCTTAACCAGGCAAAGAAATGGGATCTCGGAATTTTCTCCCAGCCCTGCTTTCCTCGATGAAACGGAGTTTATTTAGGCTTATATTCAGCATTTTTTTAGTCACATGTTAGTTAAGTGTGAATTTTTCATTCTGATTGACTTTATATCATAGAATTTCCTAGATTGGAAAACTCCTTTAAGATCATCCAAGTCCAATCATTAACCCAAAACTAACATGTCCCTCAGCACTACATCTACACAACACTTAAACACCTCCAGGGTTGGGGACTCCACTACTGCCCTAGGCAAGAAATTCCAGCGCCTGAGAAACCAAATCACTAAAGAAATTTTTCCTCATATCCAATCTAAATTTCCCTTATGTATAAACTTCCTTATGTGTGTATATATATATATATATATGCATGCAATAAAATGGTAGAATTAAAGGTGACCACAACAGAGACTAAAGTCTTCTAGAAGATGAAGAACACAAAAAAATAACAAAACTAAACTGCCCTCTTCAGTGTTAGACATATAAACACCAGCCTGTGACATGAGTGACTGTGTTGGCTGTGTTGCCACTTTCAGCACATCGGTGCAGACCTGGTCCTATAGGAAAAGACCAATATTCACTAAAAAAAACCAACCCAAAACACATCTCAGGAAGAGAACAGGAGACATCAAGTGGCTCCTCAACCCCCCCAAATCCTGTAATGACTTGGGGTATGTTAGAAAAAACCTCCCACAGAATCATAGAATCATTGGAGGTGGAAGGGACCTCTAGAGATCATCTTGTCCAGCTTCACCAATATATCAGGTTTACCAAGAGTATATCACACAGAGTTGCTCTCCAGAGAAAGAGAATCCACCACCTCCCTGTGCAGCCTGTTCCAGTCTCTGTCACCCTCACAGCAAAGAAAGATTCTTTCTGGGATCATGCTCCCAGATGAATGAGGAGCCTCCCAGCAAGCCCAGTCAGTTTGGAGATAGGGGAAATCTCAGATCTGAAGATGGATTTTACTTAGAAATTGTGAGCAAGACTCACCAACCAGCTACATGACATATTTTCGTGCGGCCAAAAGAAGCTGTTTCTCCCCCTCTCATTTCCAATCTTAATGAATGCCTTCCATAGACTCCTACAGTTGTTTCTACAGGCCAGCATGGAAATGACTCCAAACCTGTTAAGTCTCCCTGGCGCTAGAAACGAGACACCCTCCACAGCCAGGCAGAGCCAACTGCGTCTGCTCGGCATTTAGTTTTGAATCAAGCACATGATAGAATTACATGATTTGTTTGCTCAACCAAAAGGTGCTTTAGAGCCATTCATGGTAGGAGTGTGACTTGGATGCTGGGTGGGCTTTTGCCCTCCGTTCATTCCCCCTTCTAAACAAACGTGTGGCCACAGGCTGAATTTTTCTTTTTTTTTTTTCAGCCGTTGTTCTTAAGTGTGTGATTTTTAATTAATGGATTTTGAATGGTAATAAAGGAAGAAGCTGTCTCTGAGCAGGTAATTGGACGTTACAAAATTAATATGCATATGACTTGCATAATAGCTTGTCCTTTTTTACTGACAGTCTGCTTGATGTTTGATATCTTGGTTAAACTGATTTATCGCGTCACTAAATATCCCTCAGCTGGAAGTGTAAGGGGCTCTTTGGTTATTCTTTGTGTCTGTAATGTTTATATTTAATGAGTATTTGATGGTGGAAACATATAATGAGTGACAGAAATAATAGGAACACTTGAAAAGGTTGGAGAAAATTACTGCCCTATGCAAGGGAAGAAAATGTTTTAATTTATTTTTTTTTTTAATTTTTCATTATTACTGCTTTTTAGGAAAGGCTGGTAGAAAAACAGAAGGGATTTTATAGTTCATCACCCAGGGTGTTAATCAGATTGTCCTTGTCTTTATTGTTTTTTGAGCAAGAAACCAACACTTCAGCCACCCATTGATGCCATTATGTTTCCCCAGTCCTTCCAGGAGCATGAAATGGGCTTCAAAGGATCTGAGTTAGACATTCTTTCTCTCAGCATGTGCTGCAGAGGGCAGCTTATAACACATGGGGTGTTTTTAGGAGGAGTCCTGTGCCAAAACTACTCATGTCTGTAGTCTTTTTGCAATTAACAACTGAATAGTTGTTGTATGAACTGCCGGGTTGCTTGGGCAGACAGAGGCAAGAGATTGGAGGCAAGTCATCACCTGGCAAACCATGTTTTGGGTAGGGTTCCCGGGGCTGGAGAGCTGAAGAGAAGTGCAGTTGCACCATGAAGGTGAAGACCTCTGCCCCATTGCCCATCTGTCCCATGATGAGCTGTGGAAACGTGTCCCGGAGAAGCTGGGGGTCATACAAAGGTGGGCACAGGGCACAAGTGAGTTCACTCACATACAGCTCATAAGCATGTATGAACTGGGGTTAGCCCTGATAGGGAGACCTGGTTCTTGGGGTAAAGCAGCTCTTTCCATTTTGCATATGTATGTTCTCCCCTCCCTTCAACCTACCCTTTGGAGAAAATAACGTTGGGTTTTTAGTGATTTGTGTGTGTTCTGCTTAAAACTTTTTCTCGCTTTGTTAATTTTACTGTGAGAGTGTGTTTGACAAAGGAGATTTGGTGTCTTTCTGTGATGGTTCTGGGGTTTGATGGTAGATCCATCACGGAGTCATGCTATGGATCTGAAGACAACTTTGAGACCTTCTCTGGTGTCTTGCTATAGGCTGCTTGGGAGGGTGTGACAGCTGTTCAGAACAGGCCAGAGATGGCCAGAAAGGGTGTTCATGGTGTGGTCTCCTAGGGTAGCTGTAGGAACTGGCCTAACTTAGCTGTGTGAACCCAGTGGCTCTTTGACCAATACTTTCTGACTGCTATATTGCTATTTCTGAGAGACAAATTATTCACTAAGTTGGATGAAAGCCTATTGGAGGTATCTATTTAAACCTACCCCTAGGTTCGGAATAGATGAGAACCTGGGTTATTATTTTTTTTTTTTTATTCTCCAAGGAATACCAACCCTGGGTCTGGAATTTAAAATTCCAGTATGGAAATAACAGCCAGAGTATCTAGTGAAAACACTTGTTTTCTTTATAAACCCATTTTTTTTTGGTCGGATCTCCCTCACTGGATAAAATTTCCTGTAACAGACCAAAAGTTCTACTCAAAATTGAATCACTACACCATGGGGCTTTCTGGCTTTTGTGCACAGGGGCACGCAATTGGCCAGGGAACCTTCTCCAGATGAAAGTGATGCTATGAAGCATTTGGATTTTCATCCTCATAATACAATGGAACTACCTCAAAGAAGCCATTCAGTTTTGGGGGAGGGTAAGTATGACCATTTAAATTTAATTTTGTATTTTCTACTTTCTTATTAAATAGAAAATGGCTAAATAATTCCTGTGGTAGCTGTGCAGTTCTGGTCTGAAGTGTGTAGAAGAGAATGCTGAGGTGTTGCCCATCATTTGTTCTGTTAGGTGTTAATTCCCACACTCTACTGTTTTCACAAGGAGTTAAAATGAAAGATTATAAAGGGGAATGATCCTAAAGCTTTGCATGGGGAAGAACCATCTGACTGTGGCTACACCTCATTCCATTCTCGTAATACTTTGCAGATCATGTTTTTGGCTCTGGATTTGCTCCCAAGAGGTATTTGCATTTGTTGTTTTCACACTTTACAAATAAAACGAGACCCCAGTTCCAACCCACCTGCCATGGGCAGGGACGCCTCCCACTGGACCAGGTTGCTCAAATTTTTTTAGGTGTATGATGTTTAAAACCAAAGACATAGAAAGAACCCTTATGTGTAAGCCTCACAGTGGACTGTTCTCTGCAAACCCCTCCTTGCTACCACAGGGACAAATAAGGTGACTTTCAAATAATCATTTCATCCAGCCTTATGCTCCTGTTTACACCTAAAATAATAGGATTTATGAATAACTTTCTCCTGTCAAAGTCATAAAGACTTTACATTTTAGCTTTCAAGAGGTTTAGATCTGCAGCTGTTAAGTCTCCCTGACTTATACTGAATACTTCCATATTAAAAAACAATAAAGGTGTGTTAGGACTCCTTCCTGGTAATAAGCTGCATCAGGTACAACAGGCAGCAGTGTAGCATAGATATACAGTAGTGTAGGTACATTGCAAACAGCAACTTATAGTATCAGACAAAGAGAACCTTTTACAAACCCCATGTCTCTAATTTCATTTTAGAAAATTAGATACTCAGAATTTTGCATAAGATAACTGTATTACTGGGATGCAATTTGGCCCAGGTTTCTAGCTTTAGTGCATGTGGCTCCTTAATAAAAAGTGTCAGTTAAAATGAAAATACAGCTTGGGTAATTAAATTTAATTGGATCTTGTCACTTTAAATCCTCTTCGTTTTTGAGTGTTTCTACAGAATTGCAGCTTCTGGTTTGCTAATTTCTTTATTGCAAGCTGTGCGCTGAACCTGACTGTCCTATAATAAAGTGGGACCTTGTTTTTGTAGAGGGCTTTGAACCATGACTGTAATAACAAACAAAAGGAGGGTGGGAGCTAATTGATCACCAAAACAAAACCACTCCTTTATTTCCTACATGTTCACTTAGTGAAAAATAATGGGCCTGAATGTATTCACTAATTTTCTTGATGGTGGAGCACCATTTTGCACGAGCCCTCACGAATCTGAGGGCACGATGCTCTCTGCCCGTGACAGGTACCAGCTGCAATTATTACACTTTTATTTTTTTATATGTGGGATTTTTTTGGAGGAGCCAGCAATAGGGATTAGGCGGGTTGCAGTATTCATGCATAGGTCAGGCAGGGTGCAGGCAGCCACGATGCAAATGCTGTGCACTGCCTGCCCGCAGCCACCTCCTCCAGGGGTGAGAGGTAATTCGGTTTCTTCAGTACGCGCCACGCACGCACAGCATCCAAAGCCCAGGCAGATTTAAGTGCAGGTGATGAAGCAAGGAAATATTTGCCATACCAACAGGCACGACATAAAAAAAGAGATCATCCCTGTCACAAACTGCACGGCTCCTAATGCTCATCTTTCATATCAAAGCCAGAGGAGTGAATTTTTATGCGCGGGATGCGTTGTCGCCGCATCCTTGATTGCTCGGCGCCGGCATCGCGGAGACGTTAAAGATTTAGGACTGTCCTTCACGGCTCAGCAGTGGTCCCTTGGTTCTGTGCTAAAGCAGATGGAGATGATGATGTAATTACATTTTGCAAAGTGCTGGCAATACGAGTGCCTCCGACGGGAGGGGTTACGCCAGTGGGAGTCACTTGCTGTTCATAACCTCTGCAGTTCCAGGGGTTGTGCCTCATGTACCAACACATCCCGGATAGGGACGCAGAAGGTTCTGTTCAGTTGCCCGTCCACAGGTATCCAGGGCTGTTTGAGGAGCCTGAGTTTATGTGAGATACCTGCACAGGGCTAGTGGACCCTGAAGTGCCACGTCTACAAGTTTTTGGAGCTCCTGCAGGGCTGGTGAGTCCACGCCCTTCCTGGGCAGCAAGGTCTCACCACTCTCTCAGCACAGAAATGGTTCCTCAGCTCCAACTTCAACATCCCCTGGGGCAACTTCAACCCATGGACTCTTGTCCTGTACCCCTAACAAGCCCCAGCTCCCTCAGCCCCTCCCCAGCACCATGTTCTCCAGACCCCTCCCCAGCTCCCTTGCCCTTCTCTGGACCTGCTCCAGCAGGTCAATGATGCTGTGACTAACTAATGAAGCTCTAACCTTTGGTTCAGCTGCCCACACATAATCATCCCGTGGCAGCAGGGATACCCTGGCTTACTCCACTTGACCTTTACAAGCTGCTCCAGAAGGGCATAATTATCACATGTTCCTGTCTTATATCTTTTACTTTTGTCTTGGTAGCCCAGGAGAGTTCAGATGCCACTGGTTGCCTGGGATGGAGCATGCACAGCTTCCCTGGGCAACCTATACCAGGGTCTCACCACCCTCAGAGTAAAGAACTTCTTCCTAATATCTAATCTGAGATCTGAAGGAGGCTTCTGGAGGCAGGAGCAACCCCTCCTTCCTGAAATAGGTGGCAAACTCCATCTGCTTTTTTCCCATTTGTTGTAGATGGAACCTGGATGACTCGTTTGCAGTATTCATCCAAATTTTAGTTGTCTAAATTGATGGCTGTAAGATGAGATGAATCACCTATGGCTTCATATTTTTTTTTTAATGAAGCCTTAAAATTTCTATCTGCTTGAAATAGTCCAGTTAGGCCAATGAAACACCTCAGTAATTAATCAGATTCTGATATAAGAGAATGTCCTGATTTACTTACACTGAGAATAGTGGCCAAACATCCATCCCATTACTTTCAAAGAAGTCAGAACAAACCCTTTGACATCACTTTGTAGATGGCTGCAGTGTTTCATACTTCTGTTAAGAGAGCACATACGTAAAGACAGTGTTCTTTTCATACTTACTGGTTTATATTGATTTTTTTTAGAGCCTCTGGAAAGTAATAGACTACAAAGATCTATATTAAGGAGACTACATGCTTTATTTATATACAGAGCAGATTAATAGATGGATTAAAGTAACCTATGATTTTTTACAACCATCACTTAGACAACATCAGACTGTAGTAATTCTGCTGAAAAATCCAGGCACTTCATTTTTTGGGCACATTTGGACCTTGAGATCTGGATTGAAATTGCAAATCATTGTGCAGATGAACTATTGACTCTTAATTTATGAGAATGATAATTGGGACAGTGGTTCTCATGTTTGGTGTATGAGAAGATTCTCAGAGGAAGGACTAAATAAACACATCTTGCATTATTGACTCATTTTGACCTTTCTTTTTTAACTTATTTTTTTCTTGATATTCAAGTTATTGAATCTCATTCACAATAGAATGGCATTTAAAAAACTATTTGAATTTCTGTTGTAAGTGTTGGGAAAGTATCAATTACCTTTCCTTTTATATATAAAAATATCCCCAAACCAAACACATGAATTCCAATTAAAACCTGACTTTAATCAGGTTTTAAGCTCCAAGGTTATTTGGCACTGCTTGGAAAATGCTACCTTGTATTTTTAAAATTTGGAAGACAATTATGATAATGCCCTTTCCTGGTGTAAGAAATTTTATCAGTCACAATTGGTAGTGACCCAATCCACCTTTTTTTATGGTTTAATCCATAAACTTAATTTAAACCAGTACTACTAACAAATTGGCCTCTAAAAATGGGAAAAAAACCCTGTGCCCCATAACCAGAAGTGTGGCTGGGCAGCATAAACTGCATTAGCAGCTGGAGTACTAGAATTAATACTGATTAATTTGCCCATTTTAGCAAGCACTGTCTCTTTTTCTATAGTGATATATGGCTTCTTAAGGAGGCAGGATTACAAATGTACAGACTGTTTTTTGCAGCCTTATCTCCACTTCTTTGATCTTTACAGGTTTACAGCAATCAGCTGCTAAAGTTTTGTCTCACAGTGAGAGTAAATATTTTAGTTTTATGGATTATTTTCAATCTGATCACTTCTATATTAGAAATCATCCGAATGGCAGGTTAAAAATCACAATAGCAAATCTTATTTGACCTCTTCATCATCATCATTTAATAGAGACTCTTAAAAGAACATTTTAAATATCTGATTATTCATCACTTATGTTATCATGAAACATAAAATTTCAGGAACAACCTTCTATTTTGAGTAGGGGGAAGCACTATATATATATACATATATATATATATATATATATATGTATATATATATGCAAGGGATTATACCAAGATCTCAGGGGACACTCTCAGTGACCCAGGTGTCCCCTTCTGGGCCAAGAAATTAGTGCTGTTCACTTCCATGGCACTATTACCACTTACTTTATCCAACAATATTCCTTCTAAGAGCTTCACCTGTTTGAGAGACACCAGATCAGGTACCAGGCATCTCCTGAACCACTTGATAGATCTCGGGAGGAGAAAACAAGTGGATTCCTGAGGGTCCCTTGATGCTCCATTGCAAGATGAGGTGAATTTGCTGAGCAGCTCCCACTGGCTGATTTCACAGCTTGAATGTCAGCACACCTGACAACCTCCACCCTGTTGCTGACGTCTGTGGAGTATCACCCAGACTGAGAATTGCACTAGCTCATGAGTTGGATGTTGCTCAAGCGCTGCAGGTTGCGCCCCCACCCACCCACTTCGTGAACCAACAAGCAAGTGAATCGTAGACCCGCTTTGCTCAGCTCACCTAAAATCATTCTGGCCCACCAGCAATTCCCTGAGCCAGGTTGTCTGTTGTTCTTTACGTTGGCTGAATCCAGCAACAGCTGCCAAATGTCACCAGCAGGACACACTTGCTGCATGCCAGAAGGACTTCGTGCCCTGCTATGTTAGATCAGCTTCGTGGTGGAGATAATGGAACCCAGCTGGTTCTACGCTGAGTATGAGTATGTCTGAAAAGGATAATTTTGCATGACAAACATATTCCATGAATGTTATCCTCTATCCACTGGGACAGGAAACCACCTATCCATTCTGGGTCATGATTATGATGTTTGGTTTCTTTCATGCGGCAGCTTAGGCAATTACCATGTTTATGTCCCTCTCTCTTTCTTGTGTGTCTCCTTAATGCCTTCGGAAACCCCAGCCAATTTCAGCCATAGCTGGCAGGAGGAAAAAGATCTTGGAGATGTTATTTTCCTATAAGTTTGAATAAAATAGCTAGATACTGAAGAAAAACCTTCCTAGACACTCCAAGGAGGGAAAAGCTCAGACCTTGTTACACACTAGAAATTCTGAGCAAGAGAAATACAGTGAATATCCCAGTTGTTGAAAAAGCTGCAGTCAACCTTTGTCCTTTACAGTCAAATAATAGATCAATTGTGTCACAAACCTACAGGATTAACTGTTTGTTTGTTGGTTTTTGGTTGTTTGTTTTTTTTTTGTTTGTTTGTTTGTTTTTTTTAATCTATTAACTGTTTTTTTCATCAAATAATCATAGAATAAAATCGAATCATTAAGGTTGGGAATGACCTTCAAGGTCATCAAGTCCAACCATCTACTAAACACTATCACATCCACTAAACCATGTTCTGAAGTGCCACATCTAGGTGTCTATTTATTTATTATACCTTTCTGCATCAGCCTTCACCGTCCACCAAAAGAAACTTGTGTTTTAAATGAGCAAGGAGTGGATTCAGATGAGAACTAAGGCAGAAGTTTTTTCCCAGAAGAGTGGTGGACACTGGAACAGGTTGCCAAGGGCGGTGGTGGAGGCCCCATCCCTGGAGTAATTCCAAGTGGGGCTTTGAGGAGGCTCTGAGCAACCTGCTCTAGTTGCAGATGTCCCTGCTCAGTGCAGGGGGTTGGACTGGATGAGCTCTGGAGCTCCCTTTCAACCCAGATATTTCTATAATTTCTACTATTCTATGATCTAACTGGGTGGACTTGCACAGCCCAGTATAGCCACTGCTCCCCATTGAGGTCCATGAGAGTAGAGTTGTTCTCACACAGCTTCACCAAATAGATGGCTTTGCTCAAAGAGGGATTTGACAGCCCCCTTGAAAATAAGGCCAACACACAGCAGTGCTAAAGGTTTTGTCTTCTAAGTGACTTGCAACCCTTGATAAGATAACATGATGGAAATGTATGTCACTGTGATATTTCAGAATGGATGAATAATGCATGGCTCTGGCAAATGAAAATTCTGAACTCAAGAGGAATCTCTGGCATTTTTAAAATAATTTAGGAAGTGTTCATAAAAGAGAAAAATGAAGAAAAGGCCTTTAATAAATGTCACTTATTTGGCGTCATAACCTCTTTAGAATGACTAGTATTTTTTATTAACTTCATGTGGATATAAATGTGTTTAAATGGGAAAGGATCTGCTTGCTTTGCAAAACCTGAAACTGTTTCTTACAAGAGAAGAAATTCTTACTGAAGTTTGAAGTGTAGATATTCAGTGGCTACTGGGTAATTAATGGCCAGCAATGACAATTATTTACTTAAGCAGAAACAAAAATATTTCCTATTTTAATGAAAGCCATTAATAGAATCCATGACAGAACTAAGTCACTTCTCAGTTTTATGCTTTGTTGTTCTTCTTGTATCCAACCTGAACTTCCTTGGTGGAACTTAAGGCCATATCCTCTTGTCCTATCACTTGTTACTTGGTTGAACAGACCAACCCCCCCACACACCTCTCCACTTCTTTTCAGGTGTAATCTTGTTTTGTTTTGAGGATTTAAGAGTATAATTCCTTTAGTATTCAATCATAACACTGTTTTTGGCTCTGCCATAAATCCACAAAATCAAATTTTAATTTTAAATCTGATTCATATTATTTTCAATTTTAAATCTAATTCAGATTATTTTTCCTCTCTTTTTGAATTTTTGGTTACAGTGTAATTACAAATCAGTGTGTTTGGATCAAGTGGCTTCTGTAAATGCAGGATAAGGAAGAGAGGATGCATGCACATTTTCCTCCATAACAGTAGCACTTTGATGCTTGGTAAGATACCAGAGTTGTATGAACATTTATTTTTTTTTCTCTTTAAGTAATTTCTTTAAAGCAGTGTCGCTGCAGTAGGTGAGATATATAGAGGACCTCATGTTGGTTTTGATGACACTGATGCCTCTTTTCTTTGAAGAAATCATTTTTTGATGCTGTGTGATTGCTCTGCAGCCCTCTTTTTATTAAGATTATTGAAAGGTTGTGATGTGGCCCCTCACATCTCTTTGACCTCAGCTGGGAAAGGCTAAAAATCTGGCTAAAGTTTGGGAATTAAGGATATTTTCTCCAAGTGATGGCTGAGAAACTGCAGCATCTGCCTGTGGCATCAGCAATTGTGACAGATCAGTGGTTTGTCTGAGGTCTGCTGGGATTGTATTTGAGTCTCCTCACATGAAGTTCCCGAGCAGTATTCCCCAGAAATGTCATTGTAGACTCACGTTCAGCCTCATCTTCCTGTTCAAGGTGGAAGGGAGATGCCTTGATCGTGGGGTTTGCAGTATGCTAAAGACATTTCACTGCAAATCAACCTTTGAATTGAAGATGCCACTTCTGTCAAACATCTTAGGCAGTTCCTGGGTGAAACTGGAGCAAGAGTTTATATATTTTGGAATATTTTGTACCTGGAATATTTTGTCATAACGTATCACTTGTCTCGAGAGCAGCCCCGACCTTCCCCCCCACCCCAACATTATGGATGTGATTAATGACTTGACATTTTTATTGATGCTTTTTGTAATGTAAATATAGATCTATTGATTAAATAATTTGGCTTTGATCCAACGCCTTTTGAATTCAACAGAAAGATTCCTGATGGTTTAAAAGACTTCCCACTGCCTTAAATAACTACCAAATACTGTCTAAAATCTGATCCTATTGATTTCAGTCTCTGGTTATAGTATTTTCTATACAGTTCAAAACTATGTTTGAATCAAGAGACCTTGTATAAGTTTTTTAGAAGAACAATGTAAAAATTTTCTGATTTGTTCAAGAAAGGAGGCAAGGGGTTCAGAAGATTATGTGAGAGTACAAGTAATGACTTAATACTTCACAGGCCTAATTTCCAGGATTCAGATCTTTAGATTTTCTACAACTGATGTCTGAAAGTACACTACTTATATATAAATACTTAGGTGTATATATATGTGTGCAAACAAAACTTTTAACAATATCCATCTTTTTAAGTGTATTTCCTCACAAAGCAAATTTATATATAAACAATGTTTTGATCCATGACATGTTATTCATCCCATTTCCCATTTTTCATTTTATTTAACACCCTTCCTGTGCATTGGTGCAAATTCTGTTGAAGTCATCAGCATTCATCTTAATGCACATCACAACAGGTATTGTCAGGATGTGGCCCTATTGCTTGAGTTTAATCTTGTTTCCTTTAACAACTAAACATTCCCTGGTTTGTACTTTGCTAAACAGAAAAGTTGCTTTGAACACCAAAGAATGAGCAGTGCAGGAACACTTTGACTTAAAATTTCATTAAATACCCCATAGCCAAATAATAGAAAAAATGATGTTCCTACTCTAATCTAAATGCATAAATCATCTGTGCAAAAATTATGTTTCATGAAACATATTTGTCTTTTTTTTTTCCTTTTTTTTCCCTTTTTTCTTTTTTTTTTTTTTTTTTTAAACCTACATACATATACACACATCTATTACTGATGCAGGTAAGCTACAACTCTTTTTGAATGTGAAATTGAACCAGCAGCCTTTGATCTGAACTACAGGCTGATCTGAATTCAAGAAAAGGCTGCTGCTAAGCCACATTCCCATTCAATCCATTAAACCATTCACTTCCGTGCTCCTCATCACACTGACTCCTAATTTGACAATGACAAAGAGCTCCACGGTGATTTTAAATTTCATAATTTTAATCTGTCAAGCCTGACATTTAATTAGTGCCCTTCTAACCTGTGCCCGCTCACTTGAAGGTTACTGTTGGTTTTCCTTTAGAAATTTTTCCTCTGGAAGAGTGGATTAATAAATATGTACATAACTGGCAGGGATAAAGACAATACACACACAATGGTCTATTAGTTCCAAATCTAGACAGATGAGGTTAATAATATTTTAAAGTGCTGCTTTATTGTATTAAGAGTGATTAAGCCCTTGGCTCAACCCTGTATGAGTTGTTCATTGAAAACATAAAATATAAGGTCTATTAAGCAAAGTCTAGCAAGGCTGGTTACCCAAACTACGGTAGTACTGTGTTCATGAGGCATACTACAGGAGTGCATCATTTCTGAGATATAATTTCTTGACTTAGCAAATACAATGAGAACATTCTAGGCTCGCTAAACAGACTAATTAGATTTTGATCACTAGTCAGTCAATGAGAACCTGCCTTAATAGACGAAAATCGAGCACAATTTAAGACCCTGGTATTTCATTTTCCCGAGGAATGAATTCAAATGTAACTTAGGTCAGTTGTTAAAAAATAAATGAGTTTTCTGTTCTCAGATCAGCCCCACAAGGACATAAATCCCAATCACAAAAGTATGCCACCATTTGTTAGCTCTAGGAGAATGGTCAGTCCAAGTCCTCAGGGAACCAACCTCAGCTGAGCTTTCCAGTACCATACCTGGCTGCAGTCAGTAACATATGATCTTCATTATATTGTCACTAAATATTGAACACCTAGGAGTGAAGATAAGAATAAAATAATGCCTTTTCTTCGAGCAGGCACTACAGGAAGAACATCTGTGAGAATACAGGGACATCATGAGGCAACAGTTCTCAGCTGGACATGCCCCTTCTAGTCCTTCTTTGTAAAAGTATAATACTTCTCAGACAACCATTAATCCATCTAAACACCATCATTGTCCTTACTAAAGAAGACAGAGCAGCCTATCTGGCACTCAGATTCCTTCTAGGGCAATTTAACATTCTTGAGGTGATTCCAGATTTCTCTTCAGAAAACCCAGAAGAAGAAGAAACAAATAATGCAAAATAGTTTTCTTCCAACGCTTGAAGTCTCAAACCCAAATTGGATACAGGTTTATACCCTACTACCTTCACCCAGATTCCTTTCTGAGTAGCCTTGCTTTGGTTAACTGCCTCTGAGGTTGCCAAATGAGAAAAAAAACCCAAAACCAAAACCAAAAACCCAAACCCAACAAAATGACAAGAAAAAACTATTCACCTTTGGCTTTATTTAGTGTATTGTATTAATGTACAGACTGATATACACCAGTATCTCAGGATTAACCTCTCCCTCTGGATACCCTTCTTCCATTGTAGCAATTACAAGAAACATAACATTTCTGAAAAGTTTCTGTACATTTCCTGAATTTATCATTATTTAGTTAAACGGAAACAGAAACATATAATAAAAACCAGCATATTATTCCTAACCATTTTCAGAGAAAATCTGGGGGAGATCAACTTTGGATTTGAAATAAAAGGATAGCTGGTGTTCACTGTGGCACAAGCAGAGATGACACAAGTCTGGAATTTGTTGTCCTTCATTTCTCATTTTCTTCATTGTGGCTGAACAATTCCTTTAAGAACATTCCCAATGTCTTCTAGGTACCACAATACATGCTCTTGCACTCCAAATCAAACCAAATCACAGTTTTCTCTGGCTATATCAGTAATGCTGTAGACTGTTAGAGTTGATTGGTTTTCACTGATATTCTATTGTCCTGATAGATGAAAGCAGGTAGGACAGTAGAAAATGTTAGTGAAAATAGACTAGTATCAAAGAATCATCAAATCATTAAGGTTGGAAAAAACCTTTAACATCAAGTCCAACAATCTACCCAACATTATCCTGACCACTAAACCATGTCCTGAAGTGCCACATCTACATTTCAGGGTATCCCAGGGCAGGAACAAATCCAGGGGGGGTTGGAAAGGCTCCAGAGCAGGAGACTCCAGCACCACTCTGGGCAGCCTGGGCCAGGCTCTGGCACCTCCCAGGGAAGAAGTTGCTCCTCCTGTGGAGCTGGAACCTGCTCTG
>JANHGL010013019.1:38235-53758 GCA_024611195.1 Ceyx melanurus | reverse complement strand
AATAAAGAAAATATATAATATAAACCAAAAATTAAATATAACATTAAATAAATAAATATTTATAAATTAAACTGACCATACCAGCTGGAAGACAGCAACAGTTGTTCCCCTCCTGGCAGAGTCAGAAGCAAATGTTATACAAATGGCCAGAAAATATTCAAAACAAACCATCAAGATTTTCTTGTGTGATGGAAAATATCCCAGATTCACAGAGAGAGTAAAGGACATATAAAAGTTCATTTATCTTAAGGAATGGATTAGTGAACATGAGAATCTCTGTGAAGACCAATCAAAAATTCCAGAAATCAACATTTATTTTTATTTCTTTTTCAAATCAGTCAAGGGTGGAATCATTATGGATAGCAGCATCTGACTCAAACCACATCTAACTACTGTGGTGTGATATTCCTTAGGAATTAGGGGTTGGACTAGAGGTCCTTTAGAGGTCTCTTCCAAACCAAGGCATTCTATGATTCAGTGAATTTTATTGTAACAAAATCATCAAGGTTAAGTATGAAACCCCAACAGTTAAGCAAATTCAGTTAGATAGGTGTCAGCCATTCTAAATATTGCTACATGTCAAAGACTGGGAATAAAGGAGAATGATGTTTGCAAATTAAAGGTCACATTCAAATTGTCTGAGGAAGTTGTTTCTGCCAGACAGACCTGTATTAATATGACAGTCAGACCACAGCCAGATTTATGGATAAATATGGGTATTATTTTAGCAGAGGCAGTCTCACTAAAATATCTAACCGCAGGTTTTTACTTCCAGAAGCTTGACCTCAGCTGCTCTGCTTATGTTGCCTGAATTATGATTTTTTTTTAATGTTTCTGTAAAAAATACGCTCAACATAAAATTGTCTATTTAAAGAAAATATTTGAAAATTTGCAAAGCATCAAATATTGCAATTGAAATAATGAGGTAAAATAGACCCATCAGCATGAGCCCAAAAATTAAGGTTTTGGGCCGAGCCCTCACTCAGCTCTCAGCACAGAAAAGCACAGAAAGCTGAGAATCTGGGGTGTAAACACATTTTCCAGGATTCATGGAAGTCTCTTCACTGGTTTGTCTTAAACATATGGTTTTTTTTAGGATAGTCATGTGCAGCAGAAATTTTCTAATGAGAGAGTCCTTTTATTCTCCAAGGGACCTCCACCTGCTCCACTCACAATACCATACACAGCAGTAAACACATTATTCAGAGATTCTAACAGCAAATGTGTTAAATTAAAATTGAGGAGAAAAAGGCTTTTTCAAGTTGGACCCTGACTTCAGATTTTGACATTCTGAACTACCTACGAATCTGCAAGTCAAGACTTGTTAATAGTGTGGCACTAAATGGAATTTAACCTCAAGATGCATACAAGAAATAATTTGGGAAAGTCTGGCAATTTTTCATCAGTCCTGTGTTCCCTCAACACCCCTACCTTAAGAAATGCTGTGAAACCTTCATATTTAAATAATACCTTCGCTTTGAGCTCTGCAGTACTCCTGATTCCCACCAGCATTGCCTGATCCATCACCAAACGCTTCTTCTCAAGCTGAATTTGGGTTCAAGGACAAAAGTCCACGAGGAAAAAGCCTCAAGGCTACGGTGCTTGATTTTATGTGGAACACAGAGATATTCCAGGTATAAGTGACAAGGCAAATCACAAAGTGGTGAGATTAGACCCCAATAAAACAGAATAAATAAAATAAATCTGCCATTTGAAATAACGCCTGAATGTTATTTGCTTGGAATGCACCAATGACAGCAAGTCATTGGCCAAAGTAGCTGAAATGCAGGGTATTGTTGTGATTTTGGGGTCTCTTTATGTTTCCATGACGCAGCCGTGTAGTATTTGGAGCTTTGGACAAAGCTAGAAAATTTTCTGCTAGAATGGAAAGCAGTTTAATCTTACCTACCCCTCAGGTCCAAAGCCTGAATGTTATGTAAGCTAATATCGAGAGCATAAACATTACTAGGGCATTAGAATCAAAGCTGCAGGAAATTCAGGCCTGCATAGTTGATGTTGAAATTTAATATATGGATTCCATATTTACCCAGTGTCAACAACAGCTACTCACATGTTTTCAATGCTTTCAGTCTATGCATGGGGTGAGTGTTTAAAAGATAGGAACCATGTGGCAAACCACATACTAGCAATTTGTGCTGTATAATAGACAGGGGGGAAAAAAAAAACAACCATACACCCCTGATTATTCTGATTGCACATAAATAACTTACATATAAGACAACCATCAAATCTACAACAAACAGAAGATACATATTTAGCCATGACCAACAGATCTTTTGGCTTTTGGTACAAATAATATTCTCAGCTTTCTGTTCCATAAAAGTACATTATTATCATAATAATCCAAACAAAACTCTGCCACTAGAGTGAGGTAGGCAGATACAGAGTTTATTAAGATATGTCCATGTTATACATGGATAGGTGCATATATATTAAATATATACACACATTTATGTTTTATAGAATCACAGGATTGTTACAGCTGGAAAAGGCCCCCAAGAGCACCATGTCCAATTGTCAACACCCCAAAAATTATTTGAATGAATAGATATAGAATATTTAGGTCTATGTAGAGAAAGAGAGAGAGGAAATGAGAATGAAGAGGGAGAATACAAATATGGGAGATAACCTAGAATCATTAAAGTTGGAAAAAGTATCTAAGATCGAGCCCAGCCATCAGCCCAACATTATCATGACCACAAAACCATCTTCCCACTTGAGCTTTTACTGAAGAAATATTCAGATTTGCTACCTCCTGCTTACATTTCTGTTTGCCCTGGATTCCACAAAGCAGATGCTTTGCTCCTTTTCACGTGATGATGCATTAATTGTGTACTGACATCAAAGCTAACTGCCAAAATATTACACTATTGGTCCTGAGGTTTTTAAAAGGAACTGGACTTTTAGAGTTGTCCCATATGGCAACATGTGTCAGACAGTGAGAGAACTGAAATTAACGACTAAGTCATCAATATCCTGCATGGCAAAGATACAGGTAGACTAGAAATAATACCTTATAGACACACTTGCATTACTCCGATGAGAAGTGTACCTAGGGAGTCAATCCCTTTAAAAATGAAAACTTCAAAGACCCTGGTGTCTGTTTAGAGACCTAAGCACATGGACTAATAGTCAAAGCTCTCACGAAATGATGGCTTAATGAAACATGCTGAAAATCTGAGACAAAACTCATTCCTAACACCTTGAGGAAATGAAGAACTCAGTCTAATTTTTATTTAATAATTTATATATTTTTTTTAAACCTTGGCTATAGTGTCCCATCACAATTTACAACATAACAAGATCATCATGGGCTGGACAGTGAGCATAGGAAAATGGGTACTTTCCCATGGTACTTTGCCCGCTTGGCCACGGGAGATTTTCCTCTATCTTAGAGCCACATTGTATAGACAGAAGTAGCTGAACTGTAGAAATAATGGTTCACAGATGTGTGAGAATTTGTTTCAGACACTGGGGAAGACACATAAAATGTGCATTTTGTGAGCTCTGCTATTCTTTTCCCTAATGGTATGAATTTAACTTCTGAGTAGCTAGCATTTTTTTCCTAGCAATGCTCTTAGTATAGGTTATACACTACTATATTCCACTATATTCTACCTTTTTTCATCTGCCACATGTGGTAAGAACAAAAGACTCTGCTGTTGCTAAGCTTAAACGTCCTCCTTATTACCAAAGTACCTACAAACTGAGAGAAATTGCATCTCTCCATCACCCCAATTTTTTTTGCAGTCACAAAACTCACAAAAACACCTTTGTCAGGTGATCCATTGTCTGGGGCATTCTCCTGGCAGTATTCTCATCATGACCTTTTTTTTTTTCCCACTGAGATGATAAAAACCTCCTTTAGATTTTTCATTTTTAGCCCAAGATGGTCAGTTCATTATGCATGTCCTGTCCTTCCTTCCACTGCTTCCATAATGCATAACAATTACATTTTTTTTTAGTCCTGAAAAACTAACCCTCTTGTAGATGGGGATCTCAGGATGGGTCTTTCTCTGTGCTGCTATTTGCTGTTCAGTTTTCTTGTTAATCACATTCTTCCCTGAGCTCTGTATCTTACTGGGGTGACCATTGCTGCTGTAATTTATATAGTACATTCTGGGAAAGAACAGGATAACTCTGTTGGTCCTTAAACAGGCACTTTCCTCTTCAGAAAGGCACTGTTTGTGCAGCTACCATTTCTTCTGGTTGCTTCTTGCCATCTCCACCAACCTCTTGGAAGACACAAAATGGTGCTGGGTGCACGTGTCCAGTTTGCACTTTATTTCATCCAAATGCAGCCATAAAAACCAGGCCAGATTATTGGTAATCTATAAACAGCATTTTTTTTTTCTACTGACTATGAAGGGGGGGAGTGTAGGCAATTAGATCAGATGAAGATGTCTACCCTGTCCAAGGTGAGGTGAGCTAAATCCCATCAGTGCTACTTGAGATGGATAGTCTTTACTTCACAGCTGCATTAAAAAAACCACCCTGTTTAAATATATTTAAAGGAACCTCAATAAAAGGTGTTGTGAAGCAAAACTCAACTACTCTTAACATGTTGTAATTGCACACTTCAGCGTGTCTGGCAGATAAGGCACCTATTGTTCCTTTAATGCACGTGAGACGAATAGCACATTTAATTACCCTGTATGTCAAAATTAATACAGATCCCAAAGCAGGCAGTGTCAATACATTTAGTTATAGAGCAATTATAGTGCAGCCAGAGCCACTTAACGTACAGGATTGAAAACAGAAACTAAACAAACATGAAAAAAAAAAAAAAGGGGGGGGGGAGCATGGATCAGTGCTTCAAAGAATAACCTTATAACCTTAGGAAAGCAGGAGTTGTTCATTAGTACTAGGCTGCAAGTCCAAATAAATATGTAACCTCTCAAAAGTGTTCAGACCAACCCCAGAGCCTGTTAGGCCTTGTTGTTTTAGAGACCTCGGAAAGGTGAAGGTGAGCTCTTGACACAATGCTTTTCATTTGAATTCACTTCCTGCTCTCTCGTTTACTGGAGGTAACTTCCCTTGGTACCTCAGCTGGCTTTCTTCACACAGAAATGATTCGTTATTTGCATTTTGGTTCTAATACTGAATTCGCCTAACATGATTCAATCTTATTTTCCCAGTGGTACCATTAATATTTTAATTTAATCAGAATTTCAGGAACTTGTTTGCCATCCAGAGCAACTTGGTTACCTGTCAGCCTCCATCAGCTTGTCATATTAGAGGTGATTGTTCCTTGAATCTAATCTACTTTAAATGATTTCATTGGGTAGAGGTCTATAAATCATTTCAGAATGGGTCTGACAGATGAAGGCTTAGGTAAGTAAACAAATCAGGCTTGCTTTACTTTAGGCAGCAATGAACTTGGCTTTATCAACTTCTCATTGATTTCTGCACTCCAAAAGGTCAAAAAAAATCTCTTTAACATAAGAACATTATTAATATAAGTACAGTATTACAACCAACCATAATTAAGATAAGTCCCAACATTCAGTGATGAGGCTGACTTAAGAACATTGCAGACTGCATTTCAATAAAGACTGTTATGCACTTTGAATTGATGAATTCATTTCCAAAAGGTTTACTTTCATCTTTCCAATCAAAACAGAAATTAACTAATTAAGCAGTCCAGAGTCCCTCTGGATTTTGAGCCAAGTTTATAAAGGATAATATGATAAGGCTGCAGCTGGGAGTCTAATGTACAGTATATTATTCAAATCTTACAGTATGTTCACATTTACTTACCTAAATTGTAGTTAAAAGCAAAAACCTGGTCCCTGTGAAATGTTGCTGAGGACCCAGGCATCACATTGTGATTCACTTTGGACACGTGCCGGGGTTGAGTTCAACCAGTGATTGTCAGCCTGAAGCTGGCAATGATGAGGTTTCAGGCTGAGAGCCCTGGGGCTGTTGAGCCTGGAGAAGAGAAGCCTGAGAGGGGATCTGCTCCATGGTTCCAAAGCTCTGCAGGGTGGGGGTCCAGGAGAAGGGGCCAGGCTCTGCTTAATGGGGTCCTGGGATAGGACGAGGGACAATGGGCACCAGCTGGAACCCAGGGAGTTCCAGCTCCACAAGAGGAGCAACTTCTTCCCTGGGAGGTGCCAGAGCCTGGCCCAGGCTGCCTTCAAACCTGCCTGTCCCAGGAAGATGTGTGGGAGGTAAAAGATTCAACAATAAATAATAATTGATATAAATCTGGACATGCTGGACAAGTAAAATCCCTTCAGTCTGAGGTCTAAAGCACTTGAGAGGATTGAGCTTCACATTGGGCTGACCTCAGAGAGCAATGTGTGGAGGCATCCCAGAAAGCCCCACCCATGTGTCCTGGGCTGCATCAAAAGCAGCGTGGCCAGCAGGACCAGGGAGGTGACTCTGCCACACAACTCTGCTCTGCTGAGACCTCACCTGGAGTCCTGTGTCCAGCTCTGGAGCCCACAACACAAGAAGGACATGGATCTTTTGGAGAGGGTCCAGAGGAGGCCACAAAAAAGCTCAGAGGGGTGCAGCATCTCCCCTACAAGGACAGGATGAGGGAGTTGGGGTTGTTCAGGCTGGAGAAGAGAAGGTTCTGGTGAGATCTCATTGCAGCCTTCCAGTATCTGAAGGGGGCTACAGGAAAGCTGGGGAGGGGGTGGTTACCAAGTCCTGTAGTGGCAGAATGAGGAGTGATTGTTTGAAATTGGAAGAGATCTAGATTGGAAATGAGAAGGAAAGAAATGTCCTCAAGATGCATCAGGAGAGTGTTAGATTGGACACTAGGAAAAACGTATTTATTGTAATAATAAAATAATAAAATTTATTTATTGTGAGGGACTGGCCCAGGCTGCCAGGGCAGTGGTGGAGCCCCCATCCCTGGAGGAATTTAAAAGCTGTGTAGATGTGGTGCTTATATTCTCAGGATGAGACTGTTCCTGCATGTCTTTTTAGCAAGCATTTTACATCTGTTTCCAGAAGAATGCACTGTGCCTGCTCCTGTGGGCCCTAATGGGGTAAATTCTTTGCCAGGGGTTTTGATTCACCTGAGTGAGTAGGTCTGTAATACACATAGAAATGCTTCGAAGTTGAAATGGTGAGTGTGATTTCTAGTGAAAGGTTCCAAAAAAAAGTAATCCTTCTAAGCTCTTAAAATAGAATTATCTGTGTTTTGTGTGTTATGAGAAATCCTTTTACCAACAAACCTCACTGATACAGAAAATGCAGTTTTATAGCCAGACATCAGTTTTAAATATTCTCTGGGAGTGACATTTACCAAACTTTGTCACAGATTGTTCCTGTTTACAGAAGCAAGATTGCATCCCCTCTGCACAAAATTTTTTTTTCCCCTTTTTTTTTTTTTTTTTTGGTCTAGTGAAAGTAATGTTTACCAACATTAGTTCAAATGTTTATAGTAAAACTCTTTGGTAGTAACTTCAGCATTTCCTAATCAGACAGATCTCATCCAAAAACAGAAAACATTCTGCCTTGCTTTAGTTTTGCTCGCTGTTGCCATTCCAAAACATTCTTTGAGGAAGAAAACTCTATGAACTGAAGCCCCTGACCATCTGGTTGCCTCCAAGTAAAAGTTAAACTGAAGGTGTAAATTTGTATTTTGGTGTTTCGTAATTTTTTTGGTATGAGATCAGTGGAGCAGTGTCTAGTAAGTGACATTTATCACTGTTTTCTATTAAAGCCTGCCTGGAAACTTCAGGAAAGTATTAGCAGAGAATGCACATGCAGATAGTAAAATGAACAGGTATGTGCTTTATATTATAACATTCCTTTTGCTTTTTTTACATTTCCAATACCTTAATCAAAGATATGCCCTAGAATGACATTAAACACATCTAATACTTGTGCAGTGTACACTTTGCATTTCACCTCTACAAGGCTTAAAATACAGGCAGGGTATATATTGTAAATTGCTCAGGGCTGGATCTTCCTCAGCTTCTTCATTCCAGTGGGAATATTTCTATTAGATTCACAAGGCTTTGAATTCAGGTCCTTATTGCCTTTTATGCTTTTGCCAGCCGGGAATGAGTTTCTCAAGCTGACGAAAGGCCAAAGTCATTTTCAGATTTCATATTGAGTTTTCAAGAGCTAGTCAGTCCAGTTCCAGAGTTTACCAACAGGGAAACTTGTCATTGGTGAGTTTGTGGGTTGGTTTTGGTTTTTTTTTCAGCTGAGATTTCTGCACATGGATTACATAGAATATGTGATAATGCATTTTGTCACTTAGTTATCTGAAGGTAGAAGTTTTTGTCCAAATCTTGATGGAAACATGTTGGAAAAAGAACGAATTTAGCTATAGAGGGAGTTGATTTCACTTCCATTGGTGTCCTCGTGTCTTCTTTGCAGCTCAAAAAGGCTGCGCATTTCTGGTCTTGTGAGGCCAAGCATTTTGAAGAGGCTGAGCTGCAGTTATGTTTCTCAGAAGCTACAATGAAATGGGGCTAAGACCTCTTAAAAACTTGACACGGTCATTAAAATCAATATTCCATATGGCAAAAAAAAATAATTAATAAAGTTGCTTTTTCTTTAAAGTAAAAATACTGTGGTTTGGCACCTTATGCTTGCTTGTTTGTTTTTTCATAAAACTTGATACTTCATGCTTGAAAGGTATGTGGAAATAAATTGTTTTCAGCAATTCCATTTGAATAACAAAGAAGAAATACAGGTGTGCTTCATCTGAAGCAATTTTCTTTTCTGAATTTGCCAGGGAAGGGGAAGCAGTGGAAGAGAAACAATTCCACACCACTACGTTCTTGTTACTGTTTTCCTGATGGCACAGATATGAATTAAACTGAACCTAGGGAAACATTAGAATATTTTGATTCTTATGTTCTCTAAACCTAATGTTGCTATTTTATTATATGAAAGTTTAATGCTGCTTTCCTCTTGGTGCCAAAAATAGGACTGCACATCCCTGACTGACATCATTGTAAATTCACTAAGATCAGCTTTTGTGTTAGAAATGAATAGTGAAAGGGTGGAAAACTCATTTAATACACAGTTCCTGCAGATCTTTTTTAGGTCAGCTGGTTGTAGTTCTCTTTTTGTTTAGCTTCATCTCAGAGGGATTTTTGTTTTGTTTGTTTATTTTGGTGATGTGCAGTAAGAAAACAAAAACTTTGAGCCCTGTTCTGCTAGTATTATGTGTGGAGAACACCCAGAGGCTGTCTACAGTGCTTTCCCAAGATGATAGATACAGAGATTGGCAGGATGAACTAGATGATCTAATGAGTTTTTCGGAGTATTTTTTTCTGACTAACCTTTATTAGATGAATTTAAAGAAGAAAGGTGACACATTTGTCCCTTTGCCCGGAGTTTTGAAACCATTGGAGTGACTGTGAAGAGCCTCTGTGTAACAGAGATAATCCCAATTCAGAGTTCAGCTCATATCTGACAACAATTTTGCTGCAATGAAAAGGCAAATCAGAGGCACTGAAAAATGGAGATTTCACTACATGGTGTAAAACATTTAATTTAAATCTCCCCTGCTCACAACCTGTGGGAAAGAGTTTATTTAAAAAAAAGAAAAAAATCAGAAAAATGTGTGCTTTGCAAAATAGTTGATAAGACCAGGTTTTGAATATATTTCTGTTTTCGTTGACAAAAAGTGCTCTGGCCCTTATGATGGAAAAGGCTGTGAAAGGTTAATATTTAAAGCATTAAAATAATAATAATAAGTAGATGAAAAAAGCATTTGTTAAAATGTGTGCTTCTCTGCTTCCATTTATTGTGGAGTACTGTTTTCAACTGGTTTTGTATACCAATTTAACCTCTAAAAGGAATTAAATGAGTGACAATCAGAGCTGGTTTACGTAGCCAGTTGTTACCTTAGAAAAAAAATGACTTGGTAACTCATGATATAATATTTTTTTGGAAGAAAAAAAAAAAAGGCATTTTTTTCAATATATGATCTTGAAGGTTTTGTTTGGTAGATCAGTCCCGGACATTTCAAATAATTCTTAAATAACATGTTCTTCTCTTCTGGTGGCAGTGTCAAGAACATGATTGCTACAACATACATCCACAAGTAGGTGGTCAGCACAGCAGGCAAATGCTAGGGCTATAAGACAAATGATAGGTATAAATTATTTGCAAGCTCAAGTAACAGCAATTTGACTTTTTATGAGCCTGTAACAATGCCCCCAGAGACCGAAGTGTGAATTTCTGTAGATCATTGCATTTTCATGGCCTTGGCACTAAGTAAAGGTTGCAGCTCTAGGTTTTGAATTTCCCTACTCATAAATAAGAGCCATTTTGTTTTTTATGTCTGATTTTTTGCATGAAATATGTATATTCTAATCCTCGCTGAGAAGTCTTCAAGGAATAATAGTGGAGGCTTTTTGGTATAAAATTTCATCTCACATGCTTGCAGAAACCATACATCTTTGGTGTTGAAGTTGCAGCACCTATATCAAGGGCTTGTGTATCAAAGCCATGCTCTTCTGTATTCTAATGTTTAACAATTTGCTGATCATGACTGACAGGTTTACAGAGCTAACATGTTCTGGAGCTGTGGGTGATTTATTCCAGAATAACTCAGGCAATTCAGAGAGTTTAGCTGCCACAGTCTTCCTTCTCATCACAGAAAAGAAATGCCTGTTAGAATTCATTGCATTTCTTTTAAAAGTCTTCATCAGAGAAGGAACTCCATCCTACAGTGTCCTCAAGTAACAGCAGTGTAGGCATCCAAATTCCCATTGAGGAAACACAGAGAGAGGTCTATAAGTTAATCTGTGTTGATCTTTGCAGTTGTCATTACCACTGTTTGCATTGGCCAAGCTTATTTTCCTTTCCCGTTGCTGAAATGACAGTTCTTTGCTGATGTTGCCATACAGAGAATGAGATCTGGATGCAGAGCTCACCAGACAAATAAATGCCTGGTGTGATGAAAGTGAAAACAATTCTTGCAGGAAAATTAAGTATTTGACTTGGATGCCACAACCCTCTTAAAGGGGAAGAGTGGAACACAGACTCTGCAGGGAACACAGGTCACAGATCACAGACTGGTAGGGGTTGGAACGGAGATACAAACTTTGGAGGTTTGGACCTCCAAAGATCACTTCATCAGGTGATAATAAAATCAGGTGCTTGTTGAAGGTCCTAGATCACAGACCTGTGCTGTTCCTTCCTTTAGAGAATAAATGAGAATCATAATAGAATCATAGAATGAGATGAGTTGAGTTGGAAGGGACCTTAAAGATCTTCCAGTTCTAACACCCCTGCCATGGGCAGGACCACCTTCCACTAGAGCAGGTTGCTCATCAGGACATCCCACTAGACCAGCCTGGTCTTAAACACTTCCAGGTATGGAGAATCCACAGCTTGTCTGGGCAACCTGTGCCAGGGTCTCACCACCCTCAGAATGAAGAACTTCTTCCTCATATCCAATCTAAATCCACCCTGCTCTAGTTCCAAACCTTGTTCTGTCACCACATGCCCTTATAAAAAGTCCTTCCTCAGCTTTCCTGTGGGCTCCTATCTATTGTATATTTATGAAATTAGGACATATACAAGAGGACAGAGATTCAGATGACATAGGTTAGGCCACCAGAGTGTTCGATTCAGCCAAAGGAGGAGCAGACTAATCAAAATTGGCAAAAGCAAAACTGAGAGAAAAATAGGACAGCTGTCCTCAAGTACATCCAAATAGTAAATGCAAGACAGGGAGAAGAATCATTTATGCAGAATTACCAAGTAGGAAACAGAACATTTGTTTAGAAAGAGTCCACAGAGAAATTAGAGAAAAAGTTTCTAATTACTGCATGAATTTAATTGAGGAAGACTATCTGGAATTACAAATCAGTTTAAAGTTTAAAATACCTGACTGATTTCTTAACTTTCCATGGTGTGGGTTTGCCTGTTAGAGTAAAAGGATTGAAGCTGATCCAGTATTAAGCCTTCTTCTGTTTTAAGTTTTGTTTTCATTTTAAGAGCTTTCTGGCTAAAGGATGATTTAAGAAAATTAAGGCCACTCTCAAATTATCTACAAACTCCATTATTTTTATAACACTTCTACCGTCTTCATTTTGTTTTGTTAAGTTTTTTTTCAGAGAAGGAAGATGTTTCTCCCTTATCTCTTCCACTTATCCCTGTGGACTAATCCAAAACCCAACTATAATCCAGACTTTAGTAGATGTATAACCCCTTTGCCCACAATGCTTGAAGAGCTTTTCTAGAATGCTATGGTTTCATCTCTGATTATCCTTTTCTGCCACATACCATTCATCTTTTGAGGGAAATCTTAGAATTTATTAGTTAAAAAAAGAAAAATGTTTTTAATATATCTATTTATGTTAGAAAATCCCCTTTAAGTAGGATTTGGATTTGCAAAAGTATTGAGCATTTCTAGCCAAGTTTTTAAGACTGTACACAGTAACTGAACACAAAATTAAGAATTATAAAGCAAATATTAAAATATGTAAATAAGAATATAACATGCTATTCTGTCTTCAATATCTGTAATGTGGTATCTCTTCTAACATTTAAGATTGCAAATAGGTCTTTGATTTTTCCACTGATTTCGCCATATATAAGCCCTTTCTGAATTTTAAAACAGATCTCTGGCCACTCCAAAGAGGTCTTCAAGTAGGAAAATATCACAGAATCAGTAAGGTTGTAAAAGACCTCCGAGATCAGCAAGTACAACCATCTACCCATTATCATCACCACTAAACCATCTCCTGAAGTGCCACATCTACATGTAGGTTTTTTTTTTTAATAAGATAAAATGTTTGAGCATGGTATTTTTCTAATCTCACAGTTTATCACCAATTCTATCACCAGGATATGTTCAAAATCTTTCTCAGGACTTACAGGAGGATCACTGTGAAAAGAGTTCAGCTCTATTCTATGTCCAAGCACTTGCATTTCTTGTTTAAAATAAGTATTAAAGGCTCTCCAGGTATCAATTAAAATCTATTGATAAACACTGAAGTTTTTCTTTATAGCTTGTTAGCGAGCATCTTGCACGTTGAAAATAATTCAAGCAGCTTTGAATTACTGTGGCTCTCCAAACCATCTGGAGATGAGGACACTCATGCAGATTATGTACAAAGTGCTCCACAACTGCTCCCTGTCTGTCTGGACCTTTCTGCCCCACCATGGCACCCCAGGATGGCTGAACTGGAGGGGTGGCTCTTTCTCTTGCTTTTTCTTAGCAGCTTTTGGCCTGTTGGTGGCCTTACAAATGTCAGTGAAGAAGTGGCAAAGTTGCCTTGCCCACTGTGGAAAAATAGGGATATATTATATAATATATATAGGACTCAGCCCTCCATCCTGGTCTCCCCTCAGCCCTTTTGACACCCTTGTTTTTCTCCCCACAGGGTTTTCTTGCAGGCTACTAAACACCATGTTTCTGGGGCCAACAGCAGTCGAAAAGACCCCTGTTTTTGTGAAATAACCTCTGGATGCAGGTGAAATATCATCTCAGCTCCAGAATTCACAGTTAAGTTTTGTTGAGGACTGATCACCCTGGGTTTTCAATCAGCACGGTGAGTTTTTAAAGCTGTTAAGGGTGTTAGGGCCAACAAACCTGCCAGCTCTTCCTCAGGCACCTCCATCTGAGCCTTTGGTCTTCATCCAGCAAACCATATAAGCTGACGGTTACATATGTGAGTGGAGGAGCAGCATTGCTGGAAATACCTACAGGTCTGACATTGAGTAGACGTTTCAATTCTTCCCCCAACTGGAAGTTCCTGATGAAGCAGCCCCTTAGTTCATTCACATTTATAGTCACAGCCTGATTTAAGGGGAGAGAGAGCAGCTGCACCGTGTATGTCTGGGGTGCACACACGTGAGTGCTCAGAGCAGGGGGATCATGTAGCACAGCTGGAGGGAAGCAATGATTCTTCTTTATTTTTATTTATTTTTATTTCCCTCCCCACCCCACCAGATTGCTGGAAAAAGAATGTGTCAAAAAGTTGGGGGGGAGATTATGTTCTTTTTTGACTCAGTGTGTTTCAAACAGGCAGATTTAAACCATTAGTGAATAATAATGATAAACATCTGCAGGTTCGTGTGACAAGTACACTCATAACTTTTTAAATTCATTTAAGATAAAAACATTCTTTTTTTCCTGCATTTTTGTGGCTGTAGTGGTGCAGCCTTTGCAGACAAATCATCCCTCTGCTATCTACCTTTTCGTGGTGTTGAACATCCTGCACATTCTCCTTCTCGCTGTTATTAGCTGAGGCATAAAAGGTTAATACCTCTAATTGTACCTCACGTATATATATACACACATATATTTATATCTATATATGCCATGTCTCGGCTTTGCTGCTGGTGCCAAGGAAAATGTTGGATTCTATTCAGTTTTCTTCATATTCATTTTCCTGCCCACTTAACAAAATTACATTCAATGAGCTGTGGGAGAAATTCACATCAACAGGCCATGTAATGCAATTTCTGGTATATATGCAGGAAGAAAAAATCCTACATTTTCTTTCATTTCTGTCAAAATCAATCAAATTGTACTGAACTGAACATAATCTCTTAAAAAAAAAAATCACCCAGGCATTTCCAGTGAAATAAGCCTCTCTCTTACATGGTAACATGCACATATTTAAGAGGTCTCTGTTTTATTTTTTTTTAATCATGCCTAATTAGTTTTTTTTAATCACCCACACAACTAAGGCTCTTGTCTGCATAATTTATGACATAGAGGGGCCGGTGTCAGAAATCAAATGTTGTAAATTAAAAATAACAAGTTTGAGACTAGTGATTCAATTAAAACCCTAGAAAACATTGGATTATGCATAATTGAGAGCTTGTATGCAGAGATGCATGTCATGCTTGTCAGCTTGGATGGGAGGATTGGATTGGAGCTGTCAAGAGCATTTAAATCAACTCAGTAAAAAAATTAGAAAACAAAGATGATATTTATTATTAACTTCCAGTGTTCAAAAATAAACGGAGAGGTATTTAAATTGAATGCTTAGATGACAAGGCTTTATTTATAGCAGAAGTTATAAAACTCAGTAATAACCCTGGCTGGCACAGATGTAAAGATACTACTGTGCAGCTGAGCTGCAGCCTACAGTGTGAGGATTCAGTGGTTGGCCCTGAGTCAGGTTCAGCTAATAGAAAGCTGTGTTGGAAAAGAAGAAATCCAGATTCTTGAAGGGAGCCATAAATGACCAAATCCTTCTTTTTTTCTTCTCATTTTCTTCCTTTTCTCTTCTTCCTCCCAGTGGCTGATGATGCTCCATGAAATACTTCCAGAGAATCACAGGCTCATCGAGGTTGGAAAAGACCTCCAAGATCAAGTCCAACATTAGCAGGACCACTAAACCATGTCCTGAAGTGACACAGCTAGATGTTTTTTTGAACCCCTCCAGGGATGATGACTCCACCACCTCCCTGGGCAGCCACTTCAAATGTCTCTTGAGAAAAAAATGCAAGGTCATCCTGCAGAAAAGTTGATTTGTCAAGGTGACCTAGCTCTGCAGGGGTCTTACTAGGTAGGAATAGCTAGTAGATATAGATTTATATAGAATTA
>JANHGL010013019.1:23729-34989 GCA_024611195.1 Ceyx melanurus | reverse complement strand
ATATATAGTTTAAATGAGATGGGAAACTTTACTGTAAGGGTAATTATAAGCTGCCTAGTGCCAAATTGGACATTCTGAAGGAGACTGTCTGGAGTCTGGTACTAGTCAATAATTTATTAATGACTTCAATAAAAGAATATAAAATATATTCATCGAGTCTTCAGATTAAGCCATCTGCATAGGAACGCAACATGTTGGAGGTCACAGAATTATAAGATTGATAAAGTCAAGAATCATCCAGGGGGAAAAAAAAAAATAAAATCAATGTATAATTCAGTAAAGAAAACTGCAGACTTCTGCCCTGGTATGGAAATAATCACAGAGTAGATGGAGAACGGGCTGTGACTTTAGCATATTTTAAAATCTAAAACATAGGTTCTTTCTTACTATAGTTTTTTTTTACTTACTACACCTTTTTCCTTCGGAATGAAGATGCAGAGATTGAATGTGGTCCCTTCGTTGGATGCCATGTGCTTTGTCTGAGGCAGTTTGGCATCTCTTCCACCTCACAGTGATCTCTCAACTGAACGATAAACAGGGCTTGAAATCTAAACATATGAATTAGCCATGGGGATTTTAAATAGACTTCTTGACCTACGACTGTAAAATTCTATGTATTGTTATACACCTCTCTGTGGGACCGTTTGATCACTTTATTATTTATAGATTAAAGAACATTGTTGCTAATTAATACTGTTCTAATTGTTGGCAGTGTATACGTGCTTGCTTTGATGTTTTTTTGATCCTGTATTTTGGGGATTTATTTCACTTACTACTTTTTTTTTGGATGATTTGGGATTTTGGAACCTGTGTTTTCAAGCCCTTGTTTCATTTTCTTATTACTGAGGTCTCCTCTTTTCCAACTTCTTTGCTTCTCATCATGCTATTCCCCTTTCTTTTTAATCAAGTCTTATGAAATGGGGCAGCCCCAATTAATTCCTCAACATTGTACAAGTAGATTCATTTCTTCATTGTCTTTTGAAAAAATAGATTAGCATAAAGGTTAATATTTTGCTACCTATATCCCATTAGCCCTGTATTGTAGCTTATTAGGGAGAAAAGCTGCCCAGTTTATGCAATACAGTGATTTCAGGCTAAACATCTCTACCAGCTGAGCATTTGAGTACATAAGGCCAGACTGCAGCATTGCATTGGTTCTTACTGATCTTAAAATTTAGGAATTATTCAGTCAGAATCCCCTGGTTTTGAATGCTTTGATCAGAAATCTTTGGGTTTGGCATATTTCTAAGATATTAAGTTGCTGAGATGTGTAGTTACTGTAGAGAACTTAGCAGCACTATTTACACTCATTAAGCAACATGTTTAACTTATTCAGTGTGATCAACTATTTGAAACACTGATGTTGGTTTTATTCCTTTTTTTTTAATTTTTATTTTTTCTTCAATGGTCAGTGGAAACTTAAACTTTTCAATGGAAAAAAAAAACAAACAAGAAATAAATTTCTGTTTTCCTGACAAAACTCTACACCTGCCATGCAACATTAGAATACATATTCATCACAAACACTCAATTTATATATAGAGCACGATTCCACATTTTAAACAGCATAAAAATAATTGTACAGAATGTCTCAAACAAGAATATTATAAGGCATTAGGCAGACAACTCCAGTTAACTTATAATTAGTTCCATTGTGAGTTTCAGCTTCAAAGAAACCCAAAACTTCTAAGAAAAAAATTCAGCTGACTCTACCAAGATTTGCCTACATGCTATGGCCTACATCCACTAAAAGAATTAGGAGTCTAACAGCCATTGTAAACATCTAAGTCCAAAATGTAGATCTTCTAAACCCCATCTGAGCTGCTGCCTGACCCCGGGGGAAGATCTTTGTCTTCCCATGGCACCTAAGTTGTTGCTAATAATGTTCTCTAGATACGTAAGAGCACACGCAGGAAGACAGGTAAGTGTCTCTAGTAAAAAAAAAAAAAAAAAAAAAAAAAAAAGGAAAATAATTGTCTGTATGCCAAAAAAGAAACCCTGAGAAGCTCCACCGAGCTGCCACCTGACCTAAAAAATATCAATATACCTCTCGTTTGATCTGAGACTTGGCTCATGTTGTAGGTGGTTTACTGTTTGCAAAGAACAAGTCCTTAAGTGCTGCTGGCTCTACGTCCACAGTGTCTTGTGGCTTTTCATGAAGCAGCAGGAGTTCTCCAGCACTATTTGGGCTACAGATTTTAGCTCATGCACCTGATACTTCTTGCTTTTCTGATTTTTCCACCTAGGGACTGAGTAATGATTATTTGGATCATTTCCTACTTGTCTCACTGTCTGCCCCTTCCCTGAACTGTGTAACTCTGTATAGCAAATATGATGTGATTCATGGTGCATAAATGAGCCAAAAAAGAAGAATTACCTGTTCTCTTTAAGTGAGCAAATAAGGAGGTCTGTATATTTTACAGATAACATCATAAAGCCGCCTGATACAAAAGTATTTCTCTTTCTGATGACACTGGTAATTCCATTTAATGAAAAAAGGACATTTTCATGTCATCTTCATTTCATTAAGATTTCCCCAGGTATTTTCTTACTCATATTTTGAGTGTTAATTCCAATTCCAGAAAAGCTCATTGATGATTCCTCAATACTGATATGTAAGTAATTGTGTATTGTTCAAAATATTATTTTTCTATATTATGCAGTTTAAAGACCATTATGCTGTGGAAACCTTGTACCTGCACTTTCAGATTCCTCTTCAGAAACTTGGGGTTTGGCTGGTTATACAAACATCATAGAATATCTGTGTCAAAAAACTTTTCCCTTCAGACTTTTGTAAGGAATCAGGGCCAATGTTGTAAAGTTATATATCAAATTGTTAAAGGGTCAAATGGGAATATAATTCATTTTTCCAGAGCTGGAAGTAAATCTTGACCAGACCAAAAAAAAAAAAACAAACACAGGTGAAAATAAAAAAGTTTTCTGTTTTTCAGTTAATCAGATTGAGACACTATTCACTGTCCACCCTCAAACTTACATTGACTAGATGCTATCCCCTTTCTTTTTAGAGGTTTTATAGTACAAACCTCAGTTCACTTCTGCAGTCATCAAAAAAAACCCCAAAACACAAGAGTCTTCAGGGCTGGGAAGGGTTCAATTAAGTTCATGCCTTTTTTGTAGCTGCTCTTGCTGGTTATTTAGCAAATACATATATACAGAGACACCACAGAATATTTGCAGAGTGAGAAAGAAATTGCTAATTGCACCTATTTGCTTAATTAAGCTGATTCTTATCTCCCTAGGACACGGGAACATGTATCTTGTAACCCCAAATTTCACACCTCAAAATACTTTGAGAATTGGGTAAAGATGAACAGGGTATAATCTACATGCTGATCAAGAACTTGCATGATAATGAATGCTTTTTTTTAAATAATGGATATGTTTGACAAAGTCAGTTTGTTCAGAAACAACCCATGAACAGATAGGTGTATTCAGCAAATATGAATTTTGTTATGAATTATTAACCTCTGCCTAGTAATTATCTTCCAAACATACAAATCTAACACGAGCCTTTTGCAAGAAAACTCTTCCACCCAAATATTATTTGCAGAGCAGTCATTGCTTGGGCAGGAGCAAGAGTTAGCAAAGGAAGGAAATAATTTAATTCTACATGGGTTTTTTTTTTGTGAAATATTTTACACAGAGCACTTTTTACTCAGGCTACTTTCACCCACTGTGAAATCAAGAATAACAGAAGAAGTTGGACAAGCTGGTGATCAAAGTTTATATGTCGCTCGCAGCGTCTCACAGACCTCAATTTGAATTCTGCCCAGTGTGATCTGTGACATTCCTATTGTCTTAAGGAAGCTTTGAAAGAAAAGAGAAAAAGAAAGCTCACTGTCAGGGAAAAAAAAAAAAAAAAAGGCAACTCAGAATTAAAATGTAAATTAGAAAAAAGAGGGAACTAGTAATTCTCTTCTGCTTTGCTGCTGATGGCAACATGGTTGTGTAAAGACAAGAGCTATTGCAGCCTTCCAGTATCTAAAGTGGGGTCTAAAGGATGGGGAGGGAATTTTTCAAAGCCCTGTAGTGACAGGATGAGGGGTTAGGGTTAGAAACTGGAAGGTAGGATATTTATATTGGAAATAAGAAGGAAATTCTTCCATCTGACAGTGGAGAGAACCTGGAACAGGTTACCCAGGGAGGCTGTGGATGCTCCACCCCTGGCTATGTTCAAATCCAGGCTGGATGGGGCTCTGAGCAACCTGCTCTAGTGGGAGATGTCCCTGCCATGGCAGGGGGGTTGGAACTGGATTATCTTTAAGGTTCCTTCCAACCCAAACCATTCTGTGATTCTATATTTCTATGAATTTACTCCTGAATTTAAGATGTTTACATAGACTTTGTAAACTGCAACACATAAATATGTCACTATCCTTCTTGTAGGTACACACACAATTCCCCTTTGAGGTGGCCACATTTTATTCTTTATATTTTAAATATAAGGAACAGTGAGTGAATGTGGGAGAATTGTCTATGCCCACTAAGGTCTGAATTTATTTCACCTATTTAAGGTGAAATAAAACTAGAGGCACTTAATCTAGCAATGCAACTCTCCCTGATGTGAATGTGGAACTCCTCTGATGGTTCCAGGTACTTCAATGAAGTGTCTACAGTTAGGCAAAGTCACTTAGACAAATGATGATGGAGCAAGAACCTTCTGAGTACTTATCATAGAGTGGTTTGGGCTGGAAGGAGAACACCCCATGGGTTCCCACTGCCAGGCTTCTCAGCGTGCATTCTCCTTCAGCTGGGGCTGCTAATAAACCCGCTAATAAACTTCTAATTATTATTTTAATTCTTATATCTAATTATTCTTTTAATGCTAATAAACATCTTTACATACCATATATATATATACATATAATATTAGAAATTATAATATTGCACATTATTAGGAAATAATAAAATGACAAATATTATGCAACAATAAAATATTACAAATAGTGCTTGAATTGGCAGTTTGTCTTGATAACACACAGCTGCAATCAGCCTTGAAATATTTTGATGTTAGCCTTTGAAACACAATATAAGGATGTTTTGTTTTTCTTAAAGAAAAAAAAAAGTAAAAAAGAAAGTCGAGCTCTCATGATGTAAATATTGAATTATCATTAATATATTAGCACATAGTACTTAAGCCTTAAGACCTTCAGTGTCTTTGCTGAAGTCAGCAGCTTCAACCAGAGCCTATCATTGGTGTCTCTTGTGTAAATCCTTTGAAGTTATTACTGCTCTGAAGTAAAGGAGAGCAAAATGGGAATTTAAAAGGGGGAGAAAGTATTCAACTGGCAGAGGAATTTTGTTCTGGAAGGTGGTTGGAACAGAGAGAAAGGCAACGTGGTGGACATCACAGGACCACGGGGTGCTGTTGAGGGCTGATCACCAACTTGGATTAATGTGTGTTGGTTGAGATATAAAGTTTTCCACTGTCTGGGACACTTCACCTTCCTACTCTGGTCTTATTTAAGCTGCTCTCACTTCACCTTGATTGCAGACTCACTAGCGACAGAGGCAGGGGGATGATCTTACTCCTTCCACTCAGGACAGGAGTCTGGAGCCTTGTGGTTGTCCCACCTGGGAAGAGCTGTGTGATTGAGAGAGTGCTGCAGAGGTGACAGCTGAGATATGATGGTGTTTCTAGTTTACATGGAAGCAGAAGTAAGGAGTTTTCTTCTGTGGAAAGATTTTGCTTTTAATCCTTTCCTTTCCCCCTGCAAGTTACACAGCACAGAACTAATCTGACATATGAAGTGGACACTGGGGGAAATATTGTTCAGTACATGATATAAAGAGACAGGACACACGAACATGCTGAAGAATCTGGACAACTTAGTGGAAAAATTCCTACTTGTCATCCTTTCCTCTGGCTGCAAGAGAGAAAGCAGTTTCAGCCTCTGTCTCTTAGAAACAGGAGCAATTGGAATAAATGTTTTATGTGCTGGCCATCAAGTTATTAATGTCATCTGAAGAGCTGAATATCATTTTACCTTTGTGTAAGTGGAAATGAAACAAACAGAGCAGCAGGTTTCCCTTTAAGAAACACAGATGTGCAGGTTAGGGGAGGTGTTCACAGACTCATCGAATCATCAAGGGTGGAAAAGACCTCCAAGAATATCAAGTCCAGTCATCTACCCAACATTATCATGACCACTAAGCCATGTCCTGAAGTGGACATGATTTGAACAGTGAAATTCAATTCCCTGATTATTAACCATCAGCCTTCCATACCTGGAGTCACTGCAGCTTTCTGTATGTTATTTGTCAAGATCACTCCAAGGTGGCACAACCTATGGATGAAATCTAAGATGTCTAGGCATTTTAAATATTTAATTTTTTTAAAATCTCTTTTCTAAATGTGGTGGCTGCAGGAGCTGGCACAGTCGTAATGGTAAAGCATGTTCCTGCAGGTTTTGCTCAGGTAAAACTCTAAGTCATGATAAGTCGGATCACATAAAGAAATACGGACGAATCTTTTTCAGACAGAGGTTCCTTTGAACTAGTTGGAAAATAATTTAAAAAAAAAAAAAAAAAGGCAGGATTACAGCAGACGAGACAAAAACTCTTCGGTACCATTTCAGCAAGTCTTACGATCAACCAGGGATTCATTTTCATCACTCTTTCAATTCCTTAAGCCTTGTCTAAACCATGGAAATGTACCACTCAGAGAAGTGGTTGGCCCTCCTGACATGGCTGTAAAATACCTCCTGTCCATGTCTATAGGTCTGATTTGATTTGTGGAAGTGTGCAAGAAAAAAAACTCCCACCGGTGGGAGCCACAGGGTAGACAAGGCGTCTATGCAGGTAGCTATTTTTATCACCATTCTGCTTTGCTTTGCTTTTCCAATCGGTTTAATGAAAACTGTGGTTGTGGCTCCCACTAGTTTTAACACATTCAGCAGCACTGGAGTCGAACCTGTGGAATTCTAACCAGTTGTAAATTTCCTCAATGTAAACTCTGCCAGAAGTTCATATCTTTTCTCTTTTCTCTTTACATTTTTCCTTTCCTTCCCTTCCCTTTTCTTTCCCCATTCCCTTTCCTTTTCTTTCTGGTTTTTCACACTCTTCAGAACTCATTGAAAGGACAGAGCTGCTAAGAGCATCTCATGCCCTATGATAGGATAAGAGGTAATATTAGGAAGGTGAAACCTGGGACGTTTCAGCTCAACAGGAGGAGAAACTTCTTCCCTGGGAGGTGCCAGAGCCTGGCCCAGGCTGCCCAGAGAGGTGCTGGAGTCTCCTGCTCTGGAGCCTTTCCAACCCCCCTGCATCTATTCCTGTGTGGGCTGCCCTGGGTGCCCCTGCTCTGCCAGGAGGCTTGGACTTGATCTGCAGAACTCCCTCCCAGTCCCCACCATTCTGTGAGTTCCTGTCCTGCTGGGACTGGGCACTGTGAGGTCCACCAGTAAGAGGGGTGGTAGCTCCACCTTCCTTCCAAGGGCCAAGGCAAACACCCGTATGGCCTAGACAGGTCAGCCAAAGAACCCTGGGAGATGTCTCTGGAGGAGCTGGGAGGTATTTGGCAGCTTATCAGAGAATTTAGCAGATGGACAACACCAGAGGGCGAAGGAGCTGTGAGGAAGCAACAACCCCAGGATAACAACAACCCTGTGAGGCTCCACTTTTGTCTGTCAACCATCCTCATCCCACCAGAAACAACCCCAGCTCCTCCCGCTGGCCCAGAGCCAGAGTGTTGAAAAAGGGTTTTAGGGATAAGTACTGGAGCATCGGGTTATGGTCTAGCTCTGCTCTTTCCTCACGTTACACGGATACTAGACAGGGTACCGGGAGAAGGTTGAGGTGGTGGGGGGGAATATGTTTTTAACCTTAACACCTCCAGTGACGGATGGTAGGAGACCTGTTTTCTAAGAGCCTTTCATTCCCATGTGGGGCTCTCGGGTGACAGGCGACTGTTCCACCCTCTCCTTCCACGAGCGCTCACAATCGCCGCTTAGTTCCAAAAACAATTTTTTAAAGCTGAAAATAAATGTTTTCTTTTCTCCAGGAGGGAGAGAAATCCATATGTCGAACAACAACAGACCAGGGCTGTCGCTTGAAGTTTTTAAGTCTTTACAACCAATTTACAAATGAGTACATTTCTCCAGCCCCTGTGAATAGCTGTGTTTTTTTAATGCAAGAATCTGTTTTATTTGGACTGTCTCTTTTATTTTTTTCCTCTTTTTTTCTTTCTTCTTTTTTTTCTTTTCAATTTTTTTCTTTTTTTTTCTTTTTTTCTTTCTTTTTTTTTTTTTTTATTTTTTTTTTTCTTTTTTTTTTTCTTTTTTTTCTTTTTTTCTTTGTTTCTTTCTTTCTGGTTTCTTTCTGGTTCTTTTTTCTTTTCTTTTTTTTTTTTCCTTTCTTGTTTCTCTTTCTCTTTATTCTTTCTCTTTTTTCTTTCATCTGTCTTTAATTGTGTCTGTATTAAAAAAAATATTTATTTATTTTCTTCCTTTTTTTTTTTCCCTAGAAAACATGAAGAACAATGTGAGGGTGTTGGGAGAAGGAATGATTTTTAAGCTGTGAGGACGTTACAACCTCATGTACACTGTGAAAAGAACTCGCTGCTGACGACCGGTGTCAACAGCGGCTGCGGCTGAACAGTGCTGAAAACAATTTAAGCCCTTCCGTCCCCCCAGCTCACACAGCGATCAGCAACATTTCAGGTAGTTTGATTAAAATCTGAAGAGGCACTGATTCCACTAGCCTGGTATTAGCAGGAGAGTGAGCCCTGGTGTGGACAGCTGCCTGGCTCCAGAAGCCACCAGCACTGCTCCGTGTGCTCAACGTGTCCCTTCTGAGCCAGAAAGCTGTCTGCACTCAAGTGCTCCCTGTTCATGTCACCCCCTTTTCTTGTGTTAGCAACAGAACGGGGTGAAAAATTGAACAAGCGCAGCTGAAAAAAAAAAAAGAAAATTAGAGATTGAAGATGCTTTGGCAAAATCTGAATTGCTTTTTTCTTCATATCCCTTTCACAGCAGTAAAAGGAAAGGAATACAGGCTGAAAAGGAAACAAATCAAATTATTTTCTGCTTTCAGATTTTTCAATTAAAAAGAAAATCTTGGCAGAAGACTTTTTAATTCTTCCTAAACTGGAAAGACTTTTTCTGGACCAGGCTACCCAGAGAGGTGCTGGAGTCTCCTGCTCTGGAGACTTTCCAACCCCCCCTGGATCTGTTCCTGTGTGGGCTGCCCTGGGTGACCCTGCTCTGGCAGGGGGGTTGCACTTCATGATCTCCAGAGGTGCCTCTCAACCCCCATCATTCTCTGATTCTGTGATTCTGTTCATTTGTGTGCTTTTGCATTCAGATTCTGTCATCAGACAATGCTACAGGTCTTAGCAGTGGCTCACAGCACTGGAAAAAAAATCCTTTCAGAGACTCCCATCAGATATAGAGCATCACAGTGTCTTCTTTGTCCAAAAAATGGAAACTCCCAGAGTTCTTACTGTACCGAGAAGTCTCCAAGCAGCATACCAAAGCCACTCCACTCTGTAATAATTGGACTTGATGATCTTAAAGGTCTTTTCCAATCCAGGCAATTCCATGCTCCCATCTCACCAAAACCATGGGCAAACCAGGGGTGTTTGAAAAGTTTAAGGACTGTGTTTTCTGAAGTGATTCTCACCTCTCCCTGATGCTT
Organism: Ceyx melanurus; assembly: GCA_024611195.1. Classification (NCBI taxonomy): domain Eukaryota; kingdom Metazoa; phylum Chordata; class Aves; order Coraciiformes; family Alcedinidae; genus Ceyx; species Ceyx melanurus. The sequence goes on along the minus strand of JANHGL010013019.1, from coordinate 25,332 downwards.
CCCAGATCATCCCCCTTCTCACACACGAAGGTATTTGATGGTGCCCAACGCTTCTCCTTTCGTGTCCAATAAATGGGAAGGTCATTAGTTCTGTCGGTCACCAGTACATCTTGTTCTCAAGAGCTGTAAAGCACGTTGAGCTCGCTGTTTGCTTCCCAGGCTCAGGAAACGTAGCGAGAATAAGCTTTGGAACACAATGGAAAATTTCCTTGCATTAGCAAGGAAAAAAAAAAAAAGACACCCTGAAGGCCTTGTCTTTTTTCATTAAGTTCATAAAAAAGCTGTATAATTACAAAGCTTGTGCAATGCTAATTTTCTACTTGACTTTCACACTTTATCAAGCCTAAAATGTATCTGAAGTGGCAGTGCTGATGCACAGAGCAGGTGCCAGCCCAGATATCCTGCCATGGATAATGCGACCCACAGAAAAACATAAAGATTTGGGAAGAAATACCTCTGCTGAGGAGAAATGCTCTGGCAGGATTACTCAGTGAGTGCTGACAGGAGAGGCATTAAACCAGGGCATTAACAAACTGCAAGAAGTTCAGATTTGCCCCTGCTAGGCAGAAATGTGTCTTAAGCATTAAATGTTTAACAGACCCCCCCCCCCAAAAAAATCTCGTGCAACTATTAATAAACAATCTCACAAAATTCCATTCCATTAATAACCATAAACAAACCTGTAAATAGTGCCCATTGGAAGGATAATGTTTTTTTTCCCCTCCTCTCTCTCTCTGAGAACATATGTTTGTAAACTGTGTAACTGGGCCCCGAGTAATTTTGGAGTGAGTAATTTCCGAATGTGCAATTACAAATGGCTAAAGTGCAATAGCTCCCCGAAGCATCATCACAATTTCTGCAGTGAGTGTTTAATTGTAGCCAGACTTTGTAACCTTACCATGGCCTGTGTCCTTGCCATAACCCTAGGCCTAAGCTCCACTCTTCAACATATGGGAAAATTTTTCAAGCTGATTGCTCCAATCTGATTAGGGGAAGTTATGTAGCTGCCATTTATTCAGAGTCTTGTTACCACGCTCTAACAGCTGCTTTGTAAAAGATTCCCATTAAGGCCATTTTCTGCCTACTCCAATTCCAGCACGCCTGTCAAAGTAATTGTGATTGCACCGATCGTTCCAAGGGTGCTAGCAATAAAAAAATTAAAAATCTCTTTGATACTGGCTTGGTGAAAAGCAACTTCAGTACAATGGTAAATTGGTCAGGGGAAAGTGATTCCTGCCTCATCCAGCTTTCCTGTCCTGAATCCCATGGTAAATTCCCCAGTGCATGAAGGCACAGGTGTCTCAAGACCAGTCTGAGAGGATGAACCTGCTCTGTAGCAAGTGGTTATTAAAAACTCAGCACGATTCTATTTTACAATCACAGTCTTTCCCTCCATTTGCCACTCCGGCAACCTGCAAATCTTTGCTGGGTTCTACAGTCCAAACTGCAGTAATGTTGAGGTTGATAAGCTGTGCATAAATGAAATGTTGTGGCAGAATTGCAAAGAAAACAGAATAGATGGCTTACCATCATGGTGACCATTTACATAAAAGGAAAAAAATATATTAATAATAATAATAATAATAAAGAAAATTTAAAAAGC
>JANHGL010013019.1:0-23629 GCA_024611195.1 Ceyx melanurus | reverse complement strand
AGAAAATTTAAAAAGCAAAAACAAGAGAAAAAGAAAAAGAAAAAAGAAAAAAAAAAAAGAAAAGAAAAAAGTGGGAGTGTCTAAAAATGGGAAGTTCCCCTCAAATGTCTGCCACTGATTTCAACCTGTTCAGACATCCCTGTAGAGGATTTTTTTCTTATGCATTTATTTCTCTTACTAAACAAAATAATTTTTAACTAATTTATTATTTTTTTTCTTATTTCTTCAGATATTTTGTTATGTTCAAAAGTTTCAATTAAACACACAGATAGAGAAACTCAATCTCAATTAATTTCTGATCCAAATATGCAAATGGCTGGGTGAGAAAGGGTTAAAAATGGTCCAGGCTATGGGTTTGATGAAGCACCCACAGAAGTGTTTATTGAACTCCTTGGATGTGCTTCAGTTTATTGCAACACAGCTGTCTCTGTCTCGTTACATTTCTAATGTACTTCTGCACTTAAGCCAGAGAAGATTTTCTCATTTCTTGATACTCAGAGACACAAGATTAGCCAATTTTTGTAATTCTTTCTTCTAGCTAAGTGGGAATCACTATTAATATGACTAATGTCCATCCTATGTTTCAGCAACTACAAGGTTCAAATGCAAATGAAATAAAATACATTTATTTAAAATCACAGCATCATCAAGGTTTGAACATCCCTCCAAGATCATCCAGTCCAACCATCTACCCAACATTATCATGACCACTAAACCATGTCCTGAAGAGCCACTTCTACATGTTTCTGGAACCTTTCCAGGGATGGTCACGCCACCACCTCATCCACCTGAAGAAGCTTTAGTCTCATAATTTATGATTATTAATATTGGATTATGGATTTTGGAATTGTGTGGTTTATTCCCCCTCTAACTGTAGTGGCTTGGCTGAGATGATTTTGCCCCAGGTGAGAGAGTATTTTGGTCTCGCTTTGCTTTGGGTTAAAAGCAAAATGCACAAATAAAAACTTTTGAGAAGTTGACAGCTTCTCAAGGCTGAGGGAATTGGGTCTTTTTAGTCTGGAGAAGAGAAGCCTGAGGGGGGAATCTGATCAATGCTTAGAAATACTTCAAGGGTGGGTGTCAGGAGGAGGGGACCAGGATTTTTCTGCTGCTGCCCAGTGACAGGGTAAGGGGCAATGGGCAACAACTGGAACCCAGGGAGTTGCAGCTCCACAGGAGGAGAAACTACTCCCCTGGGAGGTGCCAGAGCCTGGCCCAGGCTGCCCAGAGAGGTGCTGGAGTCTCCTGCTCTGGAGCCTTTCCAACCCCCCTGCATCTGTTCCTGTGTCGGCTGCCCTGGGTTGGACTCCAGCATCTCCAGAGGTCCCTTCCAACCCCCAACCCTTCTGTGATTCTGTGTAACTGCAACAGTTCTTCTCTCGACTGCAAAACCAGTGAAGTGATTTTTCTCTCTTTAGGTGGTGATTCCAAATTCCGAGGACAGATCAGATAACAGCTGAAGGCTAAAGATATCTTCATGTGAGGTCCTGTGTTAAACATCAAACACAAACACAATACCCAAGAAAGCCCCTGAGCAAGGTTTCTAAATCTTTAAAAAGGACACAGTCTACAGTAAAAAGCAACCTCAAACAACTAGATTTTTGGTCTTTCATTAGTTATGAAAATCATCTTCGGCGTCCACCAGGAAGGTTGGCACGTGTTCTCCATTACATCTGGCTTTCCAGGGGTCAGCAGCACAGAAGTTTGATGAGCTGTCCACCTTCCACGTTCCATGACAACTCGTCTGAAGGAGTCATGTCCTTGGACGGAGAATATTGCACTTTCGGGCTCTTTTTGATTAGTTCCTAGTGGCTGATAAGAGTCTTTAGATGTGACTGAGCCTTAGTGTGTAAAATAAAGTGGTTAGTGACTCCAGCAAAAGATGCTGGCAGGGGGAATGTAGGATGTCTCTGCCATCACCGCAGACGAGTCGTGCTCTCCACAATCCCTTGTGTCTCATCATCTTATCACAGCGGGGCTCTCACAGGTTTATTTCTAGCTGTTTTTTTGATGATGTGTATTATAGGAACGGACAGTTTGGCTTTACAGAGGTAAGAGGAAAAGTCAGGCAAAGAATTTAATGTCATTAGTTTCATCTCATGATCTCTTGGCAGCAAATACATTTATGAAGTAATTTTTGGAGTTGAGGCAGAGTCGAAACATTTTTAGCTTGAGAATGGTGGTGAATAGATTTTTAGTTCCGTCCAGAGGCAGAAATGGTTTAACCAAGGCAACATGTTCATCGTTTATGCCCACTGATAGCCTCGGGGCCCTGCCCGAATGACAGCTGGCTGTGCACATCCAAACATTAGCTGTGAGAAACTTAAAATCCAGAGTTCAGCTACAAAGCTTTAAATCACTGCAGTGAAAAACTTTCCTTCTAAAGATGTCGATATATAACCCATGGCTGCAACTGGCTTGAATTGTATAAGGATGTATCTCCCTCAGCTTCCATGGAAATGTTAATTTTATGATGGCTTCTTGTAGGTCTCTGTTTATTCTGAGTGTGAGTTAACTGTTGGTATGACTTCCCTTGGCAGCTCTGTTTTTCCTAGAATTCTGTTGATGGGATTTATTTTTTTTTTCTATTTTTTTTTTTTTTCCAAATACTTTCTTTTTTTTTCTGGGACAAGAGAACTGGGTGGCCAGGCTTCCTAATGGTGGTGAAGTAGTGGTGTAACACCTTCTGAGAGAGTGGCAAAACCGTTCAAATCCCCGCTGCTTTATAGGGATTAATTTAATGAGAGCTGTCAGTGAACATCGGAGGTGTGAGCGAAGACTAGGGTGTTACAAGGGCTCTTGAAACCTTGCTCTGGCTGCATACCTGCCAACATTTCAAACGTTCAAAGTGGTAGACTTGGCAGATAGGCTGAGTCTGGCTCCTACGGCCGCCGACTCCTGCAGGGCCTCCTTGTCCCCTTTCCTTCTTGGAGAGGCCAGCAGCAGCTTTTTCTTGCAGGCTGAACTTTTCTCCTTAAGAGTCACACATTCCCTGCTTGAACTCTCCTGATGCTGTGTTCAAAGGGGCAAGACACTTCTAGCTTTAAGGGAGAAAAGGGTAGAATCAGGTTGGACATTAGGAAAAAAGTAATTTGATCTGAGGGTGGTAGATCACTGGAATGGGTTGCCCAAAGAGGTGTTGGAGTTGGAAAATGAGCAAAATGAGTGTATAGTTTATAAACATTGCCCCTTGTCATATCCTCACAAACCAGCTCTCCTGTAGCCCCCTTCAGATACTGGAAGGCCACTATAAAATCTCCCTGGAGCCTTCTCTTCTCCAGGCTTTTGCTTTGTCTGGCATTTGCAAGTGGCCAGAAACTGTGACCAAATGGCCAAATTCCTTTTGAGGAGGGTATGTGCTACCCCTCTCCTCCCCAGTCAGGCACATGGAGTATTTGGTTGTACCTCAAGATAACGGACACAAACTTGAACATAGGAAGTTCTACTTAAACACGAGGAGGGATTTCTTTCCTTTGAGGGTGTCAGAGGCCTGGAACAGGTTGCCCGGAGAGGTGGTGGAGTCTCCATCTCCGGAGATGTTCCAAACCCATCTGGACACTGTGATCCTGCACAACCTTCTCTAGGTGAACCTGCCTTGGTAGGTGGGTTGGACTTGATGATCTCCAGATCTCCAAGCCCCTAATCATTCTGTGAGACCCAGCCTGAGGTTTCCTTTAACATCAGGGGAAGGACAGGAGGAATAGGGGTCCAGTAGAGGTGAGCACCTGGGCATGGGAGCTTGGGAGCAACTCTGAGCTCAGCAGCACAGGCATGGCCTTTGTGTTAGGAAGGGCTGCAGTGAGCAAGGCAGCTCCTGCCACGTAACTTCACTTCTTCCTTAATGGAGAGGGTTAGACTTTGAAGCTCTAGTCTCCCCTGATCAGTTTACTCCATAAATTAATGTGTTAATTGTACACACAGTGCTGTCTATTAGGGAGGTGTGTGTTTGACAGCCTCCAGCTGTGTGTTTGCAGAGATCCTGTTGTAGAAATCATTACAACGAGCCGTTTTCACAACCTTTTTAATGCACTCTTAAAAGCCACAATTACAAGGGCTTTAACATTTGCAGCTGAAACATGTTTGGAGAATGGCTCGTTCAGCTGCTCCAGTGTTAACTTGATGTTAGATCGGGTTGCACGACTCCAAATTAGCTGTACACCACATATCACCCCACTAACGTAGGAAGAGCTTTTCTTTCGCTTTAAAAAAAATAAAAAAAAAAAAAAAATAAAAAAAAAAGAAGCCACCATTTTTAAAGCTCAGGCTTCAGAAATTCTTCTGTAACAGGTTCCATCTGTTCTTAATTCCTTGCCTAAACAGGCAGGCTGGAAAGCAAAACCTTTACTCACGTCGAGTCCTCGTGTGAGTCACAAGTGTGCAGGCAGCCGGGCCCTGAGAGAGGGGCAAGTGCATGTTGTTTATTTACAACGGATCTCTTTGACCTCTCAGATGCACTGGGCACTACTGTTAATGTATCCAACCCTGTGAAGCAAACAGGCAGAGCCAGGACTTTTAAAGGTCTGGGGTTTTGCACTTTTTGTTTCATTGCTTCTTTTGTTCTGTTTTGGTTTTGTGTTTGTTTTGTTGTGTTTTTTTTTTTATTTCTCATCTTTTTTCTCTTTGGGCACCAATTCCTACACCTGTAAAAACAGGTAAAATATATGATGGAAGTCTAGCTGCTCTTTGTTATAGAGGTCTACTGTCAAAAATTACCTTTTCTTCATGAATACTGAACCTCAGAGTTGCTCCAAAGGGTCCAGACATCAACAGGTTTGAGGGAATCCACATGGGCATCACACCCATCACCAAGGCACACAACTCCAACAATAGCTGGTGAATTGTCACCTTTACAAGCAAACATATATGTGTAGGGACAACAAACAGTTCACTGTGTTGGTAAAAACCATCTGAACACACATCTGAGCCCATGATTTGGGGGGTATGGCTGGAAGAAATTTGTCCAGAAAGCTTAAAAAAAATCATTTCTTCTTTCCTGTTTTACCCGTTTGTTTTGTCCAAACCTGGAAGGGCTTTGAGTGGAAAGAGAGAGGGGAGAGGAAGCAAAAGCATCGGAAGGTGAGAAAAAGAGGCAGTGGAAGTTAAAGCAGCTTGACCCAAGAAGTCATCGACCTGTGTAATGTCAATGGGAAAACTTGTAGAAATAAATGGTTTGCAGACAAATAATTGGAGAAGGTTGACCTCGAATGCTGAAAGGGGAGGGGAAGGACACAGGGAAAGAGAGAAATGAAGACCCGTGTCATGTAAATGAAAAAGACTCTAGTATAAGCATTTACAGACCAGTTGGAGCCCAGAGAACATACGCCCATCCTCTAGCCATGGAATGTTTCAAGATGCAATTTTCTAAAGGAATCTAAAATGCTGCTTTTTTTTAAGAAAAAAAAAAAAAAAAAAAAAGACAAACCCCCAGACCCTTTACAAGGCTCTGCAATTTCCTATTTAAATTGCATGGAGGAGTTTCATGTAGAAGGTCACAGATAACTGCCCTACTTCCACCAGTCCTTTCCACCAGGCAGCGTGCTCAATACAAGCTGCTACCTACCAGGGCTTTCCTGAGTTTACTGGAGGCCTTCACTGATGAAATAATACAGTGGGTTTCTGAACTGCTTGGAAAAAAAAAAAATCAAATGAAGATTAAGATGAAACAAAACATTTTTCTTGGTGATAAATTTAAGCAAATTGAATGTAATTGCTCAATTTCATTCAAAAGAGCAGAGTCTGTGCTGACCTTACACTCAAGTACTCTTCCTGACTTTTGCAAGCCTGGATACATGACATCATTTGGACAATTTGCACATATTTATACAATTTGTCATCATTCTGTCTTTACAGTCTGGAGAGTTACAGGATTTGCCTCTAGGCTTACTTTTCCCCCTGCACAAGATGCTTTATGAGAATCATATGCTTTGCAATACTATTTTTAAAAACTGAAAAAAAAATATTTAAGTAAACATCAGGAACCTACTTCATATTTAAAGCTGATATGAAGAAAATAAATTGTGAACAGAGAAACAGGGGCTGGAAAATTCTAAACCCAAGCACGTACTGGAGGCACAAGTGTTGTTTTTTTTTTCCTTAGGCTACCTTTGACATGGGTATGTATGAACAGCATGGGCCAGGATAGTGTTTCAGAGACGGGGGAGGCATAAAATGAATTTTTTCTGTGCTTCCACCAAGTGTAATTGACTCCTGTACCTCATTACCATATCAGTCGGTTGTGTAGATTATCAGGAAGATTAGGAAAGTGGCTATTTGGCAGGCACTCCAAACATAGATTCCTTTGAGATGAAGGAAGGGGGAAAGATTGGCAGAATAGAGAGGGGAAGGCAAGAGTTTATAAACTGTTCTCATTTATGGTTAAGTCCTTAGTAGTTGGAGCATGTGAGCAAGTCACCTGACCTTTTCAAGTGAATAAGTCAACCAATAGGTGCTCCAAGTGAAAACTGGCACTTGTTTTTGAGAATTTAAGCCCTCTTATTGGGAGTTTTCTTAGGTCTGCCCCATTCAGCTCCTAGGTTTCAAATGAGGACAATTTTTGCTTGTTTATGGTAGTTGCTGTTCCTGAGGCTGACTTCAAAAGTGAGCAGCAGCATGTTTTTGAGAGGGCCAAAATGCTCTTCTCCAACATATTGGTCCAAGGCTCAATATTTCCTTCTATCTGCTCATTTGCATCTTGCATCCAGAGCTGATGTGTACAGCTGATTGCCTGAATCACCACTTGAGGGTGGTAGTAAATATGGGGTTGACAGAACTCTCTGATGAATTTTCTACACTTTCTGTAGTCATAATGAAATAATTTTTTTATTTTTTTTTTTTTTTAAGGAAAAAATGAGTGAATTTAAAAGAAAATTAATCTGTAAATAAAGATCAAGTATGACAATTTGTTTTTCTGGGAAAGGCTTTTCTTGTTTGGGGTTTGTTGTTGTTTGTTGGGCTTTTTTTTCCCTAAAAGCCATTATTTTCCATTTTGAATCAGCATTTTCTTTTGCATTTCACTTTGTCATTTTTGACTAGTTATGAATAACCCACAATTAAAAAGGAATTTCTCGTGTTGAGTGAAATCTTTTGTTCAGATAACATTTTTTTTCAGCATTATGGCTTGACCATTGCGTCCAGAAAATCTGCAGTGTGTGCAGCTGGTAAGACCTTTCTCCCACAGCAAGAGACAAGCTTGGTCATTGATTTCAGCTAGCATAAAATGAAGTCCGAATCGATTCACACCAACAGCTTTTAACTTTCAGAGGGGGCTTACATTTGAACGAGAGACTGAAAGTGAGTGATCCATAAACCTGGTAAATAACACTTTATTGCTCTTGTAACTCAGTAGATGTTGCATTGAGCTTTACAGACAAAAGCAAATCTTCTCTCTAAGTTATTATGGACAAACAGAGTGGAGACAAACAGCAGACTCAGAAAGGTGAGGATGGATGAAGAAGGTAACCATCAATTGAAGTATATTTCCAGTGAGTAATTGGAAGCAGGGGTCAGGTATTCTGGCTTCTTGAAACAATCACTTTTTTTTTTTTTTTTTTTTTTAAGAGAGTTAGAGGGAGAAAGATGGAGGGTCTTAGTGAAAGCAGAAAGGGATGAAAGCAGAAAGATAAACACAGAACCTTGCTTTGGGGGCATGCATCTTGAGCTCAGTGACAGATGCAAGAGAAGAGGTATGGTTAGTGTATAAAGCAGCAGGACATCATAGATACGTCTGGAGAACTTTATTCTGACCCTGTAAGTGGAAATAAACCCAAAGAGAGACTTAAAACCTCCTCATGGCCGAAGCCATGCCACAATTTTGCAAGACTCAATTAATTAAAACCTGCACAGCACCATTATTAATTAACTAAATGACCCCGTGGGCTGCTCAGGTAGCTTATGCAGACCCTGTGCCACTTGCCACTTGTGATCAGGCAGTGGGGAGGAGACACTTTTTGCCTGGGCTTACCTTTGTGCTCCTCCACTAAATCTTTGCACAATCAGGGCCGGAGCATCTGTCAATAAGTCCTGACCACACAGACACATTGACTTCTTAATTCTCCTCATCTTTATCAACGCACAGATCCTGGGTACCCTTCGTTAGCTCGGCGTGCTGTCTTTCAGAAAAAGAGAAAAAAAAAAAAAGAAGTCAATGGCCTGCCCATCTCAATGGATGCCCCGGAATAAATTTGCGAACTAGCTACAAAAGAGTACATAAAACCAGATGAGGCATGACAGAATTAAAGTCTTTTGAGTCAGAGGCTCAGCTGTGGCAAGCAGCCAGCTGTGCCACTGCCAGTTCGGCCGCCGCGTATTACCATTACAATTATATCGAAGGGAAATGACTTCATGCTCAGGGTATGGCTTGAATATTAAAAATTCCTTGAGCGAAATGAAAGGAGCATTACAGTATGATAGAAAAAGAGTGCAAACATGTTTCATTTTATTTCAACACTACGCTCCAGCAGATGCAACTGGTAAGCAAAGGAAATTGCGAGGTCTCAGTTTCATGTTCCAGGGCTTTACTGATTGGAGGACAGATTTACAGCACATGTAAGAAACAATTAGAATAGGGACTCCACCAACAACAAAGTGAGGGAATAAATTCCGATAATGAGACGGGAAAAGTACAAGGTAGAAATGATCTATGTGCTTGCATTCGAGGTATAAAATGTCAAAAAGCCCTGTGTCAGCATGAATTGCACTAGGCAACAGATGGTGTACAGATTACGCTCTCTCTCCTCCTCTCTCTCTCTCTCCCCGCGTCTCTTTCTTTTATAGGTTTCTTTCCAAAAAACCTACAGATTTCCCCCAAACACTTGGCAATTTATTGGCTGTCAACTGAATAACCATAAATGTTTGGTTGGGAGATTGTCGGGGAAAGAAAGAAGGGAGGGAACAGACAGGAAAATCTTCAAAGTTTTCCGCGTCACGTTGCATGGGCAGGAGATCTACTCTTTGGGTTCTGAATTGTTGCTTTCGGTTAAATTTTCTAGGCTGAAAGTTTGGATTCCTTTCTTCCCCATCCTGGCGACCTTAACTAAGTGTCATGCAATAAAAAAAAAAAGAGTGAGAGGTACCTGCAGAGCCAGGGCTGTGCAGTGCTGAAGCCATGTCTGACATCACAGTAGTGAAACAGATCTCAAAGAAACTTGTTGCTCCTTCTTAGCATCTATTTATATTGCATAAGCAGAGTGCCCAAATTCTTATTTTGCGAGGAAAACTCATGAGTCATGGAAGGACCTGGAATTTGGGACGTATTTTTGCATTGGTGAATAGTAAAACACAACACTTCATGACTATAAAACAACAAACTATGCAGAAGCCACACAGGTAGGGATTATTTTAACTAAAATAATAAGATATTAGGGTAGCAGAGCAGTTCAGGATGGAAGGATAGTGAGGATCAAAATCCACTGGAAACTAATGTATGAGTTGTCTAGAATTATTCCAAACCCAGCTGACTGTGAATGGTGTTTCCCACAGCAGGTGTTTCCCAGGCTGTGCATCATGCAGGGATGGGCTTTCAGTTTGCGGCTACACCCCACCACGTTTACCTGTTGAGTGGGGTATTTTTTACACTGAGGGTGGTGAGAGCCTGTCCCAGGTTTCCCAGAGAGGAGGTGGCTGCCCCATCCCTGGCACCAACCCAGTGAGGCTGGCCAGGGCTCTGTGAAACCTGCTCTGGTTGCAGATGTTTTTCTCCCTGCAGGGACAATTGGAATAGGTGACCTTGAAAGTCCCTTTTCCAGCCCAAACCATTCTATCATTCTTTGTAATATTTCTACAGACTTCAAAGGAGTCAATTAGCTTAATGCTGAGTATTTTTTTTGAAATCTCATTCTCTTTCTCTTCACAATCTATATAAGGGGGAAAGTGATTAGAATAACTATACTACAGAGGTATTCTGAAGTTTTAATTAACTTACAGCAATTAATTCAGGATTCTGAGGTGGGATAAATGGAAAGAAATTACATCCTCTTGTGTTCAGGACCCTCGCACTGCAGACTTTGAAGCTGTAACCACTTCTGTGACTTGAAAATCAGGAATTTAACACTCCCAACAATGTGATCCAGAGCCAAATGTCTCACTCTGTCCAAGCAGTGAGATGTGGAAAAATCCTTGTGTATTTGGACACCTTTTTGCTCATATTTTATAATGTGATGTCCAGTGGTGTCCCTCCACCACTGAGAAGTTAAAAGCCCCTCAAGTCATGATACTGTCAGCTTCTTCAGATTCCCTTCAGTGCAAAAGCCCTGTGTGATTGGAGGGGGTGGCAGAGTAGCTGCTACTCCTCCTTTGTTCATCCTTATGAGAGACACACTAGAGGTCATAGAATGACTTGAGTCTGAAGGGACCTTAAAATTCATCCAGTTCCAAAACCAGTTGAAAGGGCAGTATATTTTCCTATGGCACCAGCAGTCTGTACAGGTAGTAGCAGTTCTGCTTTTTTTTTTCTGTTATGCCAGCACTGTTTCATGTCATTTGCACTGACCTAGATACAGTGATTGTCATTGCCAGGAACTCCTGAACTAAAAATCTGTGTTTGAATAGTGTTATCTTTTGGTTTTTTTTTCTGGGTTAAATATTGTGGACTTCTTCTTTACCTCAATTTCTCTAATAATCAGGTATACGCCCTGTAGAGAAGTAGTAAAATCCAAATTAGTGAATGCAAATTAACATACAGTGCAGAGGAAACCCTTATTAGTTGGTAGTGTATTGCTCAGTTTTACTTCTTGGATAACTCTCTATTTTTAATCTCAGCTTCCTTTAGAATCCCCCTGAGAATCACTTTGGTTTTTTTCAGTTCCCAATATACATATTCATTATCAATTATGGTGACATTGTGCGTTTGAAAGCCTATGATATGTTCAAAGTTTCTTTAAAGTGAAAAAGGATGTGATTCTTTGTTATTCATGTAGATACCTGGACCAGTGGAAGTGGAATTCTGAAGGCAGGAGAGTTACAGACAAAACATTTTTGTTTACACACATATATATACATATACATACACATATATATATATATATACATGTATATAAAGATGTATTGCTCATAAAAGTGATTTCTGCACTTTGGCTCCAGTGACCCCTGGTAACAACACTACAGTTTTGGCGAAGAATGGGTGGAAAGTTGCCTGGCAAAAAGGGACCTGGGTGTGCTGGGGGACACCCAGCTGAGCATGAGTCAGCGTGAGGAGATAAAACAGATGAAATCCTGACCTGGAATCAGGACCTGAGGATGCAGCATGGGATGCTTACTCGTCTCTGCTGCTTCCCCACAACCATTCTAGGCTGGTGGAGTTATTAAAATTTCCCTTTAATGCTCTGTTGGAAGCAGTATAATACCTGTTACCTAATTGCCCCTGGTCCTGTCCCTATCCCACTGAGCAGAGCCTGGCCCCTTCTCCTGGCCACCCACCCTGCAGAGCTTTGGCAGCATGGAGCAGATCCCCTCTCAGGCTTCTCTTCTCCAGGCTTAACAGCCCCAGGGCTCTCAGCCTTTCCGCCCCACAGAGCTGTTCCAGCCCCTTCAGCATCCTCACAGCCTCTCTTGGACTCTCTCCAACATTTCCCTGGCCCTCTGCAACTGGGGAGCCCAGCACTGGACACAACCCTCCAACTGTGGCCTCACTGGGGCAGAGCAGAGGGGGATGAGAACTTCCCTCGACCTGCTGGACACAGTTTTCTGAATGCACCCAGAATAGAACAGTCAATTCAACGAGAAAAAAAATCTGAAATAATCCAATTCAGCTCTACATTAATGTAGATTCATACTCTTCTAAGTTTTGCTCTGAGTTTGTTTGAACCACTAGATGATAAAAAGCATTAGAAGGCAGGTGAGATTCTAGTGAGGGAAACTTATTTCTGTAAAAAAAAACAAAAAAACAAAACCCAAACTCTCCTCTGAAATGCATACAGATGGGGTATAGCATTATGCCATATGGAAGATAACCTAAAATATTAAAATACATTAATTCTCTTGCCCTGAAGGCCTGCTGGCTGATTACAGACAACTCACTGGGGTTTTACACTCCAGTAAATTCGCTTAGTTTCATAACATAGGTATTTGCTGGTGCTGCAACTCACTGTAGGGCAATGAGCCTATTGATCCACTGTTATTAGATGTGTTAAGGCTCTGAACCATATTTAAGAAATAAAATAGCTGCATTCTGAAATTTTTCACAAAGTTAAACATTACAAAGCTGCGAGGAAGCAGTGGAAAGTTTGGCACAGTGTTGTCTCTTTTTTTTCTGTCTTTTTTTTTTGTCTATTTTTTTTTCCTCCTGAATTTCCTTGCAGAACAGACTATTTCTTGGTACATCCTGGGGCATATTTTCACTCGGATGCAGCAGCATTACAGCATCATGACAGCAAAAGATGTGAAGCCTTTTCTCACCAGCTTCCAGCCTTTTGAGTGGCCTCCCACCTGCGACTGGAACTTAGATTTGTTGAACTGGTACTTAACAGGAGAGAGAGGAGGCTCTAAATCCTGCCATGGTGATGCTTCTTTGCTCACTGCTTGGCAGGTGTGTGAATTTTGGTTAATTTGAGGCACATCAACCTTCATAAAAGATTGAGAAAATTGAGTCCTTTAGGAAGAAACCACTCACAGATGAAAAGAAATTAGCTACATTTTTAGTGAGTAAATATATATATAAAAAAAAAAAAAAAAAAGGCAAAGAAAAGAAATGGCATGTTAAAATGAACAGAAAGAACCACCCAGGTAGGAGCAGATCAGGTCTGGGAACACCTAGAGAACCTGAAGGTGCATAAGTCCATGGGACCTGATGAGATACATCCACGGGTCCTGAAGGAACTGGCGGCTGAAGTTGCTAAGCCACTAGCTATCATATTTGAGAGGTCCTGGCAGTCTGGTGAGGTTCCCACAGATTGGAAAAGGAGGAACATAACCTCCATTTAAAGTGATCCTCAGTTTTTCTCATTGCATTTTGTCCCCAGGACAGGATATGTCTGTAGCATCTTGTAGTTCTTTCATCTCCTCCCTCTTCTTCATCCCACCTTATTGATACGTGTTTTAAACCCACAGTGTGAAGATAATCAGCACCCTCCCAGGGAGAAGGGCCAGATGAAAATCCTCTTGAAGGCTTCTACCTCTTCTCTTAATCACGTGAGGGTTGGTCAGTGATGTAAGGCAGGGCTTTCCCCAGGGACTGAGTGCTCAAAGCTCCTGATTGCTTGGGGAACGAGAGAGCCAGAGGGGATCCTAAATCAAACCCCATCTCTCACTCACCAGTGAGATGACTGCTGCAGCAGCTCACTTTCATTTGGAATGTTTTCCTCAATTAAGGGAGGTGGTGTCACGTATTCTACTATTAGAGCTCTTAATTTGTTATTTTACACTGGTCGAATTTGTAACGCCATCCCAGAGTCCATGGCATCTTCTGGGACAATATATTACCTGCTCCTGTGCCGTGACACGCCACCATAAAACACAGGGCCATAAGAGCCTATAATAATTTATGAGAGTACATTAGGAACCCATGTATAATTGATCAAAATGGGCATTACGGAGGCAGGACTGTGCCTGACTGACAAAGGTTACCTCTGTGTGGGTGTCTGGTGGAAGGATCCCACGGCTGATGTTTGTTGAATTACAGAAAAAAAATAAAAAATCAGCTTTTACTAACTGGGCACTCCCAGAAGTGATGTTGAAGAGCATGAAAATAATCCCCAGTCTTTAATGTTTTGATTCCAAACTGATGCTTGCCATAAGATTCAGATCATGGTTCCAATACGGGGTAATACTGGAGGAAACCAAGTGTTTAAGGGGCAAGTGGTAAAAAGGTCATTCAAACTGGAGCCAGGATCTGGATTGGATTTAGTGGGACATGTTCAACATCTAATCAAACAATGGATGTGCTGGTCATGCTGCCTTTCTTCTGGGCCTCCTGAGTAGACCAGCAGCTGGAATCAACTGATCACCACACTGCACATTCAGTGTTTTATCCAGTCCTAAGGGCAAGGGAATTGGTTACAGCCTGGAGCTTTCCAGGCATGACTCAAAGTTCAATGGCTGCTGCTTTCAGGTTTCTTCCTTATAGACTCAGATTTTGGTAGAGGTGATATCTGTTGAAATAGCTAATAGCAAAATGAAGGAAAAAAAAAAAAAGAAAAATATACTTTTAGAGCAGCCATCAAACAATTAAAAAAAATAAAATAAAATAATTAAATACTCGCTTTGACTGTGAACTAAATTTTGTTCATTAATTCAGGACTGAAAAGACTCTAATATCCTTAGGAATCTGAATTTCTTGCAGTAATATTATTTTCATGGCATCAAAATGATCCGTTTTCCTCTGGGGAGACGGATAACTCTGTGGGTGGGCTCTGGTCTGGGAGTTAGGGCATTTGAGTTTTCTGCCTTGTGGAACCAGTTGAGAAATACTTTTAATGAGTGACAATTCTCAGAGTACGGTTTTGTTTCTTTTATTTTTTTTTTCTTTTTATTTTTTTTCCTGGAAAACAAAAATCATTCAATTATAAGCAAAAGGGAGGGGGAAAAAAAAAAGGAAAACAAAAAATGCTCCTCTTACCCTCCAAATTTTGGAGGTTCATAGTTCATAGACGGGGTTACCTGAGCCCTTCATGATACCAACCTACCTGTCTTCCAAACCTCTCTCTAATCTACATTTTCCTGAACAGATGATGAAACACAGAATACTAGGATCTCAGACTCAGACATCCCAACCCACAATAATAAGAATGGCTCTATGAGCAAAATATTAAACTCCAGAATTTAAAGTGTGTTTTAGGCATGTGGAAGGGAGAAAAAAAAATTGCGGAAACAATTGTTCTATTTTTCCCTGCTGTTTTTGTTTGGTTTTTTGTTTGTTTTTTTTTTTTTTTGTTTGGTTGGTTGGTTTTGGGGTTTTTTTTGGGGAGATTTTTGTGCCCATCTTGAATGAAAACCAAGAAGGTCTAGAAACTCAAATATCTCTCCAGAACTGAAATCCCACTTCTTGCAGATTTAGCCAAATGCCACATCTGTTAGAATACACACTGTGATGAGCACAGTCTCAGTTGAATACAAATAATTAATATGAATAATACATAGAAATACTCCCATTTCTGTCGTGTTAACTGTGCTGTGTGGTCTACAGGTTGAGACAATGATCCTGGCCGTGCTCCTTCTGGTTTGGATGGTAATGCAGGTTAAGTCATAGAAGTTCAGACTTCTCCTGTTGTTTGGTGGCACATTCTCCAGGAACTGGGGCATGCTTTTGGAAGGAGTTTTGAGGCTCTCAAAAGGAGGAACTGAGGAAGAAGTGAGTTTCTTACAGTCACATAGATCAGCACACCAAAGATGTGTAGCCTGGCATGAGAAACCTCCAGTTTCTTGAAGTGTACGTGGAATATGTTTTCATGTTGTGTGAGATGTATCTAAGAAATCATGAATCACATACAAAAGCCAACCAGAATTTGTGGGAAAATAAAATAAAATAATAAAATAAAAGCAAGTAAGGCCCAGGCGATGTTGTCTGGAAGTGCATATACTTGTTTATTTTCAAAAGTTGGTTGAGAGCTTGCAGGGAACAGCAGGGTAATGGAATATTCATGAGGCAAATGCCCTTCACTTAGCAGAGGGCAAAGGAAAGCAGATTGCTAAACCCCTTCAAACTTCTTGTGCAAGGAGCTCACACTACAGAATAATGAAGCCTGTGTTTGCCACTCTGCAGCTCAGACCTAACCTGGCACCACTCAGCTCTTCCACCTTCTCTTCCCTTTTGACTCCGCCTATTTTCAGGCGTGGATCCCAGCTGCTGCTGCACGCTGTCCCTTTGACCAGAGCTGCATAACCCATCACAGCCTCCCAGAAAAACTCCCTTTTTCTCCTGCAGCCAGCCTGGGAGGATGAAAAAGCACCAAGATGCTGCTGAGAGCGTGGTCCTCACCTGTCGATACCCAAGCACAGCAAGGGTCATTGAGCACCCATCACTTGCTGGCCCAGAGAGGCAAGGCAGTTTTCACTTTATTTCCTGAGTTTAATGACCACTGGGACAACTGGAAAGAAACATTTTAAAGTATCTCCATATCTCCATTTTCACAGGACATGGACAGACTTTAGGGCTCAAACAGTGTATACAAGGTACCAGCCATTTTCAGCCCTACAACTACACAGCATCTTGAGTGTCAGAAAAACACCCCACCAAGTCCAGCATCCCATCATCCTAGTATCCCAGAATCCCAGCATCTCAGCATCCCAGCATCTCAGCATCCCAGCATCTCAGCATCTCAGCATCCCAGCATCTCAGCATCCCAGCATCCCAGCATCCCAGCATCCCAGCATCCCAGCATCCCAGCATCTCAGCATCTCAGCATCCCATCATCCCAGCATCTCAGCATCTCAGCACACCAGCATCCCAGAGCAGGCAAAACAAGACAGCCACCATGGGAGTGGTGCCCGTCGTGGCTAACAAAAACAGGAGCAGGGGGGATGCCCTGGCTTGAGACAGGCTCTCCAGGCACGTGGGGCACGATTGTTCATCCCCAGCTTGGCAGATTGGTGTCAGCTGCCCGCGGCCCCGGGCAGAAGCCCCCCGGGAGCCCC
This sequence comes from Ceyx melanurus, assembly GCA_024611195.1. Classification (NCBI taxonomy): domain Eukaryota; kingdom Metazoa; phylum Chordata; class Aves; order Coraciiformes; family Alcedinidae; genus Ceyx; species Ceyx melanurus. The sequence continues at coordinate 7,066 of JANHGL010013019.1, read as the reverse complement.
CGGATGGAGGCGGCCAGCGCACAAAACCAGCAGGCACGAAGCAGCAGGTGGCCCCCGCGGAGGCAATCAGGATCACATTCAACTAGGGAGCCAGCTCAATTTTCAGCCCCGTGTCTGCCGAGGGGCCTGGAGCTGCCTTGTTAATGCTGCAGGGAACACGTGGGACACATTGACTGCATTAATTGTCCCCACTCATTCAGCGGTGGATGAATTATAATGTTACCACTCCAGGGTAAAGCAAACACCTATCATAACAATCATGTCATTAGTGTGCAGATGCCGGCTGCTCTGCTTAACCTTTTGTATCTCTTTTTTTTTTTTTTACCTTTTTTTTTTTTATTATTTTTTTATGGCATGCAATAAGAATATTTTTTATTGTTTTTCATATAATTGATTTTTAGGTTGCAAGTGTTGCTAAGCCCTTGAAATGAGAGCAGCACATTGCTCAGCAGCCAGGAATATGCGCACGGATTGGCAAGGCACAGATTAAAGTTCCTTTAGAGGCAGGCTTTAAAAGTTTATGCCTGCAGTTTTGTTTATCCTTTGCAGCGTGACACATTCGTTACTAACGTAGCAGGAGCTCCAAAAGGACTTAATGGACCTTAAAAAAATATAACAACCTTAGAAATGCTCCTAATTTAACTGCAGCGACTAGTGACCAAAATTAGATACGCGCACCCAAATAAATGCCATGTTCTGGTGTGAAAATTAAACTGTTCACACCACTGCAGAAGGTGTTTGTGTGTTTTCTGGTGTGTACATGTACACACATGGAGGGAGAGATACACGCACACATAGGTATGCACACATACAGATGTGCATATGCACATAATAAAAAGAATCATAGAAGAGTCATAGGATCACAGAATCATAGAAACAGAATCATAGTCATAGAATCATAGCAACATAGAATTATAGAACTGGTGCCATGTTCTCATTTCTCTTTAATGGAGCTCTATTCTGTCTTTAGAAGGTATTCTTAAATGGACCCTCAAGTGTGCTTGGAACTTCCTTCTGCACGTTCCTAAAGCTCTTAAGAGCTATATCAGATGTTACCCATAATCCTTTGCCTTGAAAGATTTCACAGGATCAGAGAATGGCAGGAGTTGGAAGGGGGTGCCCTCCACAGGGGTGGAGGCACCAGCCCTGCAGGGCTTCCAGCATCCTGTAGATGTGGCACTTCAGGCCAGGGTTTATTGGTCACAATAATGTTGAATAGATAGTTGGACTTGATGATCTCGGAGGGCTTTTCCAACCTTAATGATTCTTGATTTCTTTGATTCTGAGAGTAATTTGGACCTAAAGCCTTGGCAGAAGAGGTGGGAGAGGTGCATAGAGAATATCTCACTATTTGTAAAGGTGCAAATGTAGAATCACATCATCCATCGTTTGACACTAGTATTATGGGTTGGATTTAGAAGGCAACCCAATGGCAGATGGAGACAAAGTGGTAACACAAGAGCAGGGAACAGAAGTAATGACAGAGTAGTATCAATAAAATTACTCATCATAAATACACATGAATCTATAGCAAGAGTAAGTACATGGCAGGGTGAGGTTAAGGGTGAGGTTAAAGTTTTATGGTTATTGTTTTGGTGTTCTTAAAACTCATTAAATGCCTTAGCTGACTCATTTTGTGTAGGTGCTTGAGGTTTGTGAAATGAAGCAGCCGTTTAAAATGGTTTAGTCACATTTTAGCCTTAAACAAGTATTTAATTTTTACATATGCATGTAAAACCTTGTTCTTTATTGGTATTTCCACTGAAAATTACTGTGATTCAGCTCTTTTGGATGCATTTCAAAAGTGTAAAGTGAATTTATGTTCCATAATCAGTAGAAGGTGTATTTCCCTGAAATCAAAGAAGTCATTTTTTATTATGATGGTGGATTCATCTGAGAATATAATACTGTTTTCTGGTATGTTATATTTCTATAAAACCAGAATACGGTATTACATAGCCCTTATAATGCTATATACAAATACATTAAACAGTATAATCTTTTTTCCATACTTCCCCTTTAGATTGTTTGTGAATGGGAGAATTCATCTTTCAGACTTTCATTTGCTTTATGTGTGCAAGTACCCACTGTCAGACTCAAAACTCTGCAGTTTCTGAGGAGTGTTTTTATGGACAAAATAAAAACCTGCAATTGTACCCCGTTTGATCTTTTTTTTTTTTTTTATTCCTCCAAATAATATTTATGGCATGTTTTTTCAAGCTCACATATTTGGTTGATCAAAACCAAACAATGTTATTCAGTGGCAGCTCGGTGTCTGTGCACGTATTTTTCTCCATAAGTAACCTAGGCTAAAATCCACTTGATTCAGACTTATTGTTTGGTTGTGTTTTTTTTTCTCTCCAAAAAAAATTACTGTAAAAATGAACCCATATGAAAATGAACCCTTACATGTAAAATATATTCCCACACATTGCTGCTGCTGAATGTTTTTACTTAGCTTGCTGAAAATGGTATGTCTGCACAAATAATGACTTGTGTTGCTGCCCTCACATCCATCCTCACATTTGCCTGTTTGAAAAAGATGTGTACAGTATGGATACGTTATGGATTGGGCAACAAGTCCTCTCTTTTTCATTACAAAATCTCCTACTGTAAAAGTAATCAAACATTCCTGTTAATTAGACTCGTTGCACTATATTGAGTTTTGTTGGCTAATTTTTAAACCTGGAAGTATTTGTGTTATTTGTTATATATGTTATTTTACGAGCACATACTTACAAGCATTAAAGCAACATGATTGTTTGGGATTATATATATGGACATAATCATGCTTAATAGATTGTTAGACACATTTATAATTGATATCTTGGCTAATCCCTGGATGATAACGAATAAAAATCTCACCTAAAAATGACTTCTGTTTGATACAACAGTTGCTGTTAAGAATATTATTCGGACATGAAAACCACTTATGGGGAGAAGTTCACAAGTAAATAATATAAACTTAAAGGCTGATTTATACCAGCTGAGTTCCTTCTCTCTAGGACATTTTTTTTTTTTTTCCCTTGGTAGTCATGGATTGTTTTATACCCAAATAACTGGATAATTAATATAGCTTACTGTTCCCCATATAATACCTGTTATTATATTAACAACATTGCTGTAATTGTTTAAGAAACATAGTCTTAAATTCAGGCCTGTTTTCTTAAACCCTTCATAAATATTTTAGAAGTTAATTAGGAGACTACAGGTATGAACAGACCAAGATTTATTCATAATTAAAAATCAGATATCACATGTCACCTCTTCTGATAGAGAAAAACATGTAATTACCTGTAATAAGGCAATTGTCTCTATAGTTTGTTAAAATATATTCCATTTGAATTAACTTGGTAGAAAGGCATATTCATGGTTGTAAGAAAGTTTCCTGTATTTTCTTTGTTCGGTTGGAGTTTGGGGTTTTTTTCTGGCTTGGTACAGAATGTGGAAGAAATAGTAAAATATGCATATCTTCCTTACTGATACATTAAATCACAGGAAATACCTTTCTGTATAATTTGATATAATTTGGCATCTGACCTTTATCTAATGCCTCGTAACTTTTCATGCCAATTATTTTGTCTTCCTTTACCAAAACGTGAACAAAAAATCTGAGCTCATGAATGACAATATATTCATTCAGCAGAACTGAGATATATTTTCCCCAAGTTGTAATTAGCATTCCATTTTTTTTACAATGTGGAAATGAAGCAAAGTAAAATTGATTTTTCCGGAACCCAAAGTCTTAGGGGAAATTGCTGATCAAAAACAATACCAGAAAGGTATCTGACCCTGAAGTGAGATGTATGATCATAGAATCATAGAACGGCTTGGATTGGAAGGGACCTCCAAAGGTCAAGTCCAACCCCTCTGCAGGGAGCAGAGACACCCTCAACTAGAGCAGGTTGCTCAGAGTCTTGTCCAGCCTGACCCTGAATGTCTCCAGAGATGAGGCCTCCACCACCTCCCTAGACAACCTGTTCCAGCATTCCCCCACCCTCAAAGAACTTCTTCCTAATGCCCAATCTAAATCTACCCTGCTCTATCTATCTATCTATCTATCTATCTATCTATCTATCTATCTATCTATCTATCTATCTATCTATGTACACTGTTGCTTATACATCACTTCCAGATAATTATCCTTCCTTCTACCCTTCCTAATTACTCTTTTTCAGGTTACTTTCATTAGACCTCCAGGGTTTATCATCTAGTCCATTGGCAATGCTCTTGATTTGTCTTCTGGGTTGTTTTGTTTAGTTTTTTTTTGCTGGTGGTGTACTGCTATTTTTTTTCCCTTTGCCCTTTGTAGCTCTTGTGGCTTCGATTCCTTTGTACTACAGATCTTTTAACATTTGTTATTTGGCACTGGCAAAGACTTTGGAAATGAGGTCAGACTGGATGTCCAGTTGCTAGCAGCGTCAAAGGACCGTGCTGCATGTCATCGGTCATTTACAGTCCTGTGGTTTTAAGTCTCTGTATTTTTAACTCTGGGGACAGGATTCCTGAAGCCTGCAGCTCAACTCCCCGCATCAGCAGCGTGTGCTGCGATGTCCTGGCCTTCATTTGTCATCTTGCTTTCCAGCTGGCAGCTCTTCTCACCCTTCGGCAATACAGGAATACTAAAAAAATTCTGTTAAGGGGCAGTTGCTAAATGGCAATCCTGCCTTCCAACTGTAGCTCTCCGGAGCTGTTGAGAGGATGATTACATTCCAGTTGTTTGGATTATTTGTTTCTCTTAGGGGTATGTCTCAGGGACAACGAGAAACACACTACAGGGTTAATTAGCCGTAGGTGTTTCCAGCCACCTTCCCTACCTGCTACAGCCCAGTCTTGGACTTCCTTAAGACCCATCTTGGCAGAACCAGGGATGCTTAAGCAGAGATTTAAGGATAGAGTATATTAATTTAATGATACTTATTGCAATATTAATTAATTTTTTTCAGCAGCAAATTCTCTTTTACAGGTGGGACATGTCTCAGTCTACTTCTAGCCATCTAAGTGTGGGGCATCCAAATTCAAGGGGTCATGTAGGTTCCATTTGTAGTCACTGCAGGTAAAGGACCACATATCTTTTGGAAGCAATTCATTTCACCTATTTGAGATGCTTATTTTGAGGATTAGTTGCCCTCTACAGGTTTATTGCTCTTTGCAGTGACATTACATGTAGCTTAGGTGACCAGTTTAGACTAGATAGTCAATTTTTCTATAGCAAATAGAGAAATTAATACAGATTAGTTTTGTTTTATTTGTAGAAATGAAAGAATTTTATTGACAGCCTGTTAGATCATCCTCTAAACTAAAGTAAAGGGTCAGATTCTCTATTTCCATTACACATATTGTAGTGACAGGGAGAGAGGTAATGGTTTGAAACTGGAAGAGGGGAGATCTTAGTTGAAAATAGGAAGGAAATTCTTCCTTCTGAGGGTGGTGAGATCATGGCACAGGTCACCCAGGGAAACTGTGCATGCTCCATCCCTGGATGTGTTCAAATCCAGGTTTGATGTGGCTCTGAGCAACCTGCTCTAGTGGGAGGTGACCCTGCTCATAGCAAGAGGTTGGAATAAGATGATATTTAAGGTCCATTCCAATGCAAACCAGTCTGTGATTCTATGATTCTGTGTATTCTTATAGAAATACAATGAGCTACACACACATAACAGAGAGTCATAGCTCAGTACTGCAGATGGTGCAGTCGGTTTAATGTCTGTGTGCACAGAATAGGTAGAGGCAAATGTCTGGACAGCTTAGTGGAAAGAAATGAGGGCCATGAAGCCATTAAACTTTACAGACCAAATATTAGTTTGCCTTAAATCAAAGAATACCATTGATGGTCTTCCAACAGAGCCTAATATTCTGTATTTCACAGCATATTACGACCAGTTGTAGAACACCTGTAAAAAGTTAGTCTGGTCATGAGTAAGTTGCCAGTGTTTTATGAACATCAAGATTGGTGAATGGTTAGGCACTAAACCTTTAGAAACGTTTAAAAGTAACTGCCAAGATCCTGTGGACTCATATACGATTTACACATGCTGCACAGGGAATCTTCACCCTGAGCAGTGTGGAGGCAACAATGAAAATTGGAACAGAAATCTATTCAAGAGAGAGGGAAAAACACAAGATAGTTTTGAATGGAAAGCTCTTGTTATGAGACGTGAGCCTATTGTCTCTGTCAGATAAGAGTCATGACTGCTTGTGTTACAGATAAGCCTACGTAGCTTTGAGGATCTCGGCCTACAGTTCAGATGACCTTGGCCAAAAAAAAAAAGCCTAAATAGTGCTGCCTTCAGCACTACCATAGCCTATTAAAGTGATTATTAATGACATGTAGCAATAGGATGAGGGGCAGTGGTTTTAAACTAGATCAGGGTAGAGTTATATTGGACATTAGGAAGAAGTTCTGAGGGTGGTGAGACACTGGAATGGGTTGCCCAGGAGGCCCCATCCCTGGAGACATTCACCATGACCTTTGGAGGCCCCTTCCAACTCAAACCGTTCTGTGATTACTAGGACTGTGTTGTGCCCTGTGTACTCAAGGGTCATTAAACGGGGGTTTTTTTGTCACTTAAGATGTCCAAAACCAATGCTGACTGACTGCTCACAGGGCATGAGCTGTTGGCAAGTCTACTTCCCATGCAAAGGAGGTGGACAGAGACAAACCTTTGTGACTAGCAGAAGTAAAGCCTCAGGTAACTGCATTTTTTCAGCCTTCAGACAAGGCAGAAATATTTTCAGTAATCACTTAAATTTATTAATAACTGACCCACATGCTTTGGATCCTGTTCTTGAAGTGTTGCTAGGTTGGACAAGGCTCAGAGCAGCCTGACCTAGTTAGAGATGTCCATGCTTATTGCAGGGGGGTTGGACTAGATGACCTTTGGAAGTCCCTTCCAATTCAGTACATACTATGATTCTATTATTTCAATACTTAACTAAATTTGAATAATCTAATTTTACTGATATTTCATTATATATATACATATATGTATAAATATATATTTATATATTTTTATTACACACATATAGACACATCTTTTACTTATATTCACATTAGCCATAAACC
>JANHGL010013017.1:9275-61736 GCA_024611195.1 Ceyx melanurus | reverse complement strand
TGGAAATAAAATAAATATTTTTTTCCAGTAATTTGTCAAAGTGTTTGCCAAAAGCTTACCATGGATTTTGGAAATGTCCTTGTCTTCCTCCACATAGTTGAAGATGTGATATACAATAGCAGGTATTTAACTTAGAATTGCCCTGAAATGACAGAATGAGAATTGTTAATGTGTCCTTTGTGCTCTATGCTCTGTGTGTTTTCCCATTGTATACTGCTCCATCTGCAATGTCCACATATCTCACACACTTCTCAGAATCTTTTCAGGACAAAGAGTAGTATGTGGGTATTCATGAGAAGTGTCTCATGGATTTTATTCCTGCATGTGGTAAATATTTTTTGCCCTAAAATCAATCACTCTTCATGAAGACTCTGATAGCAGTTACAAACAAGAGATGTGAGTGTATGCATAAAAAAAAAAATAATCCAGGAAATAGATTGTAGCAATAAACTTCAGGAAATATTCATGGGTGAGAGGGTCAACAGAAGTTAAGCAGTGATCCTGAAGTAATAGTACATTACGATTTTCAACTCCAATATACTGAGTACAAAGAAACAAATTGATTTTTTTAAAGCTTTGAAAATTAAACCAACCACAGTAAAAGTGTTTTATTATACATCAGAAAAAAAAAAAAAAAGTAAACCCTGCCATAAAAGCTATTCAATGTTGCCACAGACACAGAAGGCAAGTTTCTGCTCTTCCTAATTCAGGTGATGCCTCCCCAAAGCCACTATTCTCTAATTGCTTCATTTTTGTGACTGACAGCAGAATTTGGCTTAGCCCTAGGGATGAGTACAGTGCAACTGTACAAAATTGGCTCTTTTTGTTTTTTGGTTTTTTTTTTTAAAAAAAAGGAGTTAAAAAAGGTTTCAAGAAGAAAGAGAGGAAAAAAAAAAAGAATTAAATATTCTAAAAAAAACCAAAACAAAAAACCCCATTTCAATGTTTGAAATCTCAGGATAGGGTGCCAAGGGCCAACATTCACACCTAAGGCTTGCCCTAGACTGCTGAGTAGCAGCCCCTCACTACCCCCATATACAGCACATATCACTCACATCCAAATCTCATAAAACTGAGAGTATTTTAGTCCTGCATTATCAATTCTTTAATCCCAGAGCTACCATTTCCCCTCTTTCAGGGAAAGCCAGACTCAAGCTCAGCCTCTCCTGCAGACTACAGCCTGCATTAGCCTGCTGCTGACACCTGCCCTAAGCAAAGCCCTCCTTTCCACCCACTCCAAAGGTACCTGTGCAGCCACCTTTGCACAAGAAGCTGCCCCTCATTAGCTGCTTGGTGGAGGAGTAAGGGGGGGGGGGAAAGAAGGGATGCAGAGTGGGATATTAACTCTTCCCAGGTGGCTGCTGTGCTGCAAAGGCTGTGTTCTCATCACAATCTTTGGTAGCTCCAGCTGGTGTGGCTGGGGGAAAAAATTTCAAGTTGCCAGAAAAGAATGGGCTGAAAAGTTATACTATGTCATTTATAATCTGCATAAAGACCTACCTGTGGCTAAAATTACTAGGGTGGCAGGAACAGAGATCTTAAAACAATATCATATGATTGACCTGCATTGGTACTGGTCTCAGTAGTCATTTCTTGAAATCAGGTTTAACCATCTTCCCACATCATGGCTCACAAAGAAATGTGTTTGACTTCCAGGGAGAATAGGGTTGTAAAGATACTTGTTGAAGTATCTCAACTACCACTTTTTTTTGGCTGGTTTGTTTGGACCATTACTCAGAAATATCAGTGCTAAAAGATCTTACTCTACTTTTTGATTGATGGCTGTGATTATGAAAAAAAAACAATTTCCCCAGATCTTGGCTCTGAATTGATCATGTATTAAAAAAGCTGTCAGGAGAGTAATTGCATTTGAAAGTGTGTGGAGTTCGTGCAAATTTGTGTTTATCTGTGTGAGTTTTTATGTGTGTATTTTAAGTTTAGAAAGAGAACAAGAAGAAAATACCTGTCAATGAGACAAATCATCTTTATTCTGGGTACATGGAACCATTTGGGGGGAATATACAATAGAAAACCTGTGCCAAATATTCTTCCTGACACAGTAACACATAATTAGGTTCCAATTAGGTTCTCTCCTTCTCCATTATTAAATAATGTACAGCTGAAGAATAATACAAAATAATAAAACGTCTGGATGCTCAGGACTGAAGGTGAATAAAGGTATCTTTTAGATACTGTAATAAAATTCTTCTGTTAAAAATATTGCTAGCACAGTATCTCAAATTGCTTTTTTAAAAGTATATATCCAGATGCTGAATATAGTCTTGTCTGCTCTGAGGACAGACAGATCTCTAATCACTGCAGACAAAAATAGGCACTCCAGAATGTGGTGGATTTTATACAACAGGTTGAATTAACCCTGCATAGTAAGGCACTTTGCACATCCAGTCTCTGCTAATGGAAAAGGCATATACAAATATGCACTGTGCAGATATACAGATTTGTATTGTGCAGAATCCAGAATCTCATGTGGGACCTGCTCTAATTTCCCTTTCTTTCTTTTAAGAACTGCTGCTTTACCTGCTCAGACCTTCAGTATTTAAAGCAGTTAAGTAAATCACTGTAAAAAATGAATGTATTCCAGTAAAACTTAGGCAACTAGTTTCAGCAGATGCTTAAAAGTTAAAGTGTGTTTAAGAACTTCACTCAATTTTCCCCTTGAACAGAAACGATCTGAGTTGTGTCATTTACTCTAGTTATGTCTCTTGTTTCATAGCTAGGACTTGTGCTTACCACCATTTTAAAGATAATAAAGAGAAGCTGATAGCACTCCACCTTTTGGGACATTTAGTTAGGCTACTCAATATTTATCTATTACTACTTAGAAAAAGCTAATTTAATATAAAACATATACAGATTTTTGTGTCTCTGAGCACGTATATTAATAGCTTGGCACACTTATTATGTAACACCTTTTGATAAAAATAGTCCTGCCTGAGAATATTCATTCTTATCCATGTCACAGAAGCATGATGTATTTTCTGAACAGCATTTTTGATAACTCGTGATGACCCTAATCACACAAAAAACTATGGCCATGCTTGTCTTAAACCATTTCTGGAAATTTGATAGGACTACTCTGGAATTACTGATGTGTTTAAAATGAAGCACAAGCTTTATTTATATTTATTTGGAAAGTGATGGAGGGAAGGGTTGGTAAGATGATACATTGGCAGACTTTGTCTCAGCTTCAGAAGCAGCATGCCTATTCTTTTTTTGATTAATCACAAATATGTTGTGCAGAAGTACAAACTGGATCACCGAATGTATCATTACATATTGCACATCATTTCTGGATCTATTTCTATTGTTTCTGAAGGGCTGCTATTAGTATTCAACAGCAACAATGTGAAGCATTACTTTCCATTGAAAACATATATAGAAAATTTTGTCATAACAAAATAAACAGAAAAGAACTTTAAATACTAGTCAATCAGTATTTCTTTTCATTAGACTACTCCTTAAAATTATATTTACCACACACCCTTAAATATAATGAAAAATACATTATTTTGTAAAATATTTATGTATACTATGTAAAATGCATAAATATAAACAAAACCAATATATTATGCATTTATGAATATTAAAATCAGCTCCTCTACAGTTCAGTCTGAGGACATTGCTAAAGGAAAGGCTTTCATGGGGAGCATATACAAACAGAATATGTCTTATGAAGCACCACAGCCTAAATTTTGCTACTGGACAGTCACTATTTAGCCATAGTGATTTTTTTTGTTCTCCTTTTAAAATTTAATCATGATTGTTAAGGTTAAAATTTCTCACTGTGCAATACACTGTCCTTCAACATTAACTCAGATCAAGTATTTTGGGCATTTCCTTTGGGCAGTTTGCCATTGTTCTGTTGGATTGGAAGTTATAGCAATTTGGCTGGCATGTCTATTAATCTGTTTTTTCCCTTAGCTATTGAAAGTAAGTATTGTTGTGGCTGTACTGCAGCTGAAGTGGTTTTGCAATTGAAAACTTGCACATTTGCTTTGTGCTTACACAATGATTTATTTTGATACGGAGTTCTGTTGACTGCTGCATAAAGTAGCAAGTGCCATCACCAAAAAAAGTACAGCTTTACTAGGACAGCAATACTTCTTTGTTAAATAGAAAAGGTTGTCTGTGTGATTTACAGTGCTGGAAGTATATTAAATGTGTCACATGAGTGTCAGAGAAGGACAAAATATCTTCTGATATACAGACTCCTTCTGTCTGTTCCTCAGTCCTATATAGTATATGTGCTATTTTATCATAATGTAAATGGAAAAGTGTTGTGATGTGTCTTTGTTGTGCACTGCTATTCTGTAGTTAATTTTTTTTTTTTTCATGTAAAATAGATTTACTAATATGAGTTCAAAATTCACATATTGTTAAGGCCAGGATGTGTCCTGAAACTTGAAGCCAAGTAGAGAAAAAGGTTAAATGAACAAGAACTTAAGTAAGAAGACTATTCTGTTTTCTTAAATATTTTGCAATAAATTTGATTTTATTAGTTAAAACACTCATTAAACATATTATTATATAGTATAGTATTGTAGATCCCTGGAACACTGGGCATACTTTCACACAGATTCAGCCATTTAAAAAAAATTAAAGACAAAATCAAAACAGTGTCAAAATTCCTATCCCTGCAAACAATGTCTCTCTTAATAGAAACAAACCAATCTTTTATTTTGCTGGCTATATTTCTGCATAAAATCACCTGATGCTTTCCAATGGCAACTTCATTTGAGATACACAGATATCTACTTCCAAAAGAGAGTAAATTTGAGACATTTTGGATATTTAGAATGAGTAAATCACACAATGAAGATATATTTGTCATTTTAATCTAAGACATAACTCAGGAAAGAAGAATCTACTAACAAATATACCAGTTTAGACAGGATACACCTTTTCTTCCTAGATTAAAATTTATTGAGGGTTTGAGCATACACAGTTAAAAAAAACAACCAACCAACCAACCAACCAACCAACCAAACAACCAACCCCCCTTAAATCTTCTGTGGTTCTAAAGAAGATACTACTTTCAAATGCCATATTGATCAATTATTAGCATACTTGTAAAAAGTACTCAGAATTAGAAATTCTTTGTTATGTTCTTATTATTGGACAAACAAAATGACAATAGTCATTAACTGTTGTACTTGAAGACCAAACATGATTCCAGCTTTGTGAAATGACTATGTAAAAATATCACCATTGGTGGTGCTTCCCAGCCTACTCCATGTTTTACCAGATGCCATACCGTGGTATCAAGGGGCTTTCAATGGTCTTTGAACACCACACAGGTGACACTGAAGCCTAAAATTTTCTTTGACTTAAAGGAATAAAAAATTGACATCTAATCCTGTTAACTAGACATGCCTGGTTTGTAGGCAACTGTTCCCAGTCTCTGACACAGAGCAAAATGCTAAGGTGGTCAGTAAAAAAGTGATGGATGTGCTCCAGAACCATGTCACTTGAAAGAAAAAACTAGTCTATTGCTCATATTGCAAATTCAAATTGAAACAACAAAAACTCCACAAGTCATTTTTCTTATTTTTATACCATTACTTTGTGGAGTATCAAATGGAAGAGCATTATTTGTTTGAAATTAACACTTACTGCATTCATGGTGTCACAAGATAGCATAGAGTAATTGAGAAGAAGAGTAATACTTCAAATATCTGTGATGCTATATTATAGAAACAGTTCCTACAATGTGATTTTAAATTGTCTGAAAATGTGGTGTTTTTTTTTTTCTAATGGTGCAAGTCTCTTCTGTGAGAAATGACAACGGGACAAGGATAAAGGAAAACTTAAGTGATTATTTAAAACATTGAAACCAAGGAGCCTGAAGTTAGGACTTTCAACCTAAATTTTAGCTGTTAAATAATAGTTTTGTAGTGCACCTGGAATTTCTTGAAAGTCCCAGGACTGCAGTTCCCATTGGCTTCAGTAAGATTTATAGGCAATTTAAACTCTTGAAAATCAGGTGACATTAGTCATGATAAGCAACATAGTAGTGCTTGAAGACCAATAAAGCCTTGAGGACTTTGTAATCCAGTATATAAGTTAGAGATAATATAAAGGGTAAGTGTAACTTAACCATCATGATTGAAATAAATGGCATAATTGTTCAAAAATCCATTTCCCTTTCATGTAGGAGAAAGGATAAGTGAAGGGTTGAATGATCAGTGAAAGAGGATAGGAAAGAAGAGGATAAAAAGGCAGATATGAAGATTAAGGCTAAAAAAGATTGAAAGATTGAAAGTTGAAATAAACAGCCAATTTTCACAGGGTAAGTCCAGCCAACATCATAGACACTTGTCTGAAGGTGAGAGATGTTGTGTGTGTTGTTTGCCTCATGACAGCTTAGCATTTATATATGTGTACTGATACATGATTAATTTGTGTCTGCTTGAAGGATATAATGCAAGTTTAACTTAATTTAAAATAATACAAGTGCAACTTGATTAATAAGCATTGTGGTAAATGAAATCATAGCTCTCCATGTGTCACCTTCAGTGAAAGATTTCAAGTTTTCTCTTCTAAGCCTCCATGTAAATAATTGTATTTGCAAATTACCCTTTCAGTTTAGAGATAAAAAGTTGTGCATCAGTCTGAGAACTCTGTGTGGTGTGCATTGGGTGCCATGGATGTTTTAGTTTCATTTCCAGAGAGCTTTGAAATAATGTATGAGGTGGTGAGTGAATTTAATTACTGTTTACAGGAGGATGACAAGCTAAATATAAGTAGTGCACCCACACATCTCTACCTATAGGCAACATTTTATGTGGTAACTTTCTACTTGAGATCTTTTTTAAGAATTCCCACCATTTACTGCAAAACAGAATTATTTTTTTTGGTTGCTGTTGTTTGTTTTGGCTTTATTTTTTTTCTTCCAGTTTCCTTAAGAATTTTCTTAGTATAATTTGCAGTGAAATTACAGACATTACATTAGTTTATGATTAGATTTTTATCTCCAAGTAGGAAATAGACCACAAACAGGAAACAAATGTGAAAACAAAAACCCTTGATCCCTAGATGCCTGAGTATGTTAACTATTCACCAAGATAACTGTGTCCCTTGCCTCTCATCATTCTACTCCATATGTATTCCAAGACAGCTTTGTCAGAGTTGAACTAAATGAGTTTTTCCCATAAATATATCAGTATAATTTTCCCAAATATATCAGTACTGCCTTTCAAAGCTGCCACCTGTGAGAAACAGGTATTCAAGAGAAGGTTCACAAAGCACTAAAGTAAAACAGGCAAATTTTAGAGTAATTTAAAATAGCAGCTGAATTGTTGCTAAAATGCCCAACAACACTCCTTTAAAAGTTACCTTGATTGATTAACATACACAAAGGAAGTTATATGACTTACCAGAACTTTTCCACCTGAGCATTCTTTGGTGACTAACAAGGTTGTCCAAAGAAACCACCTGCAGACTAAGACTAAATAGAAATGAATATCTTTTTAATTTTGCACATATTCTAGGTTGGTATAGGAGTATATATATATAGGTATATATTACTACACTTATATTCCTTTATCCTTTTGGTTTGCTTTATGCCAGTAGCAATTTTGCATATAAGCTTGGGGCAGCAGACAGCCTTGAGAGTCCTACTTGCCTCTTTGAGTTATTACATGATTAATTGTGTTGTTACAGTTAATACAACCCCTTTTTACAAAAAGAAGCAGATCATTATTAATTCTCTGCCAACACTTTAGATGAATCATGTTGAATACTATAACTACTAAGGTAGCCCTAATATAGAATTTCATTGGAGACCAACTGTAATTTAGTGCTTATTAATGTCCACATCTTGTTAACATGTCCATGTGAATACCAAACATTACTAATGTTGTCAGTATACCACGTTTTTAATACAACTTTTACTGCTCAGTCAGTTGTGTTCTAAGCCTTAGATAACAACACTGTCAGAATGTTGACTAAAGCTTTACAAATTCACATACCATATCTATTGTAAAATACTTGTCATAGAATTATATTGGTTTATGACCTTCATTCAGTGATGTCTTGAAGAAGTAGGACTCGATATTAAAGACCAAAATGAAGAACAAAATGAAAACAAGTTTCTTCTAAGAATAAAAAGATTACTTATAATTACCTTTAAATTATTTAGGCTTAGCATCCCAAGCTCTCAAAATATGCAAAAAATATTATAGATCTAGATTATCTTTGCGTTTTGTTTTGTTCCCATAGCTTTACACTAATCAATGTGCTGAGTGCAAACTGACTCTTTCCTCCCATTATGATCAATCAAAGTCTTTGTTCTGGGAATGATCACATAATTACACAGAAGATTAAAGAATTCCCATGAATAATTTGTGCTCATTTCCCCCCCTTAAACCCATTTAACCCAGTTGAGCATGCTTTGCTGACTTGCCTCACAGGCTCATATTTTGATTGGAAAAGTAGAATACCTCCCTTTCTGACTCCACCTCGTTGCCTAAACATTTCCCTGAACTTGCCCAGCTCTTCTCCAAAGCATAATAATTTGACATTAAGCATAAAGGAAAAATTAACTCATTTTATGAAGAAAAGGTCCAAAGCAGAGGTATACATTTAAAAAGTCATTGACCTATTAGAATGGAAAATTCTTTCTAGTAGTTGGACCCAGTGTTGGGAGAAAATATCTTACCTTGTGATCCATGGAGGGTCAGAGGACTGCATGAAATTCACCATCACATTACAAGTTACTCTACTTTAGCTACCACCCTCCATTCTCACCCATTGAATACCCAACTCAAACTTTATGTTCTTGGATACTCTTCTAGGCTGAATGTTGCTCTTTGGACATATTAAGAGGAGAAAGAAAAAAAACAACAAGTAGTTTTGTAATAGAACAGTAAATATGCTGTAAATTGTTTGTGTTATTAAGGTTATGTTTTGATCTATTCACTTCCCTCCACCTTTAACATTCACCTTGAGTATCCCTGTAAAAGTAAAATGCAAACCCACCAAGACTAATAAGCTCTACAGTTTGCTATATCTTAGTTGTCACATATTAAATATACTGTAGAAAAGCAATTTATTTTTTTATTTTTATTTTTTAACCATGGAATACATCCCTAAGAATGATCATACCTGCAGATGGTCAACTAACATCCAAATATTAATATTAACTTCCTTGGCATTTCTGAAGATCTGTGGTTGACTGCTGCAGGAACAAACACATTACAACCATCCTTCTGGTCAGCTGCATACCTGCTTTCAAATAAAAAGGGGGTGCAATATATAAGAGCTAAAGGCAATGAAGTGATAGTATGGGAAGAGTTTGGAATGATCTACTATAAATCATTTTTAGAACATCAGTTCTTAGTACTGTCTTTCCTTCATTTGCTGCAGTTTTTACTTTTTCGTCCCCAAACAGCAGAGAAAAATGGTCTATTCCCAAGTTTTAGTAATCTATTGGTACCCTGGAATATAAATGACTGTTTTTAAGTAGTTAGCAGAAAATAATCCTGTTGCACGACAGGTGATTGATTTCTCACATGCTGTCATCTACATGGAGCAATACATCCCTCAATAGATTTTTCTACTTAATTGTCTATGAACTTCCATTTTTGTTAATTTATATATGAATTCTCCTGGTGTAATTCTCCCTCTCTTCCCTCTGAAAGACAGTAGACATTAGTTTCTGACAGATGCATTAATGCATGTTGTATGTATATATTAAATGCTTTTTGTCTGAAAGAGAGGTCTGGAAAGTGTGTATAAAAGAGTATTTATAAGTACACTTGTAAGGAGGATTAACCAATGAGAATCTTCATATCGCATACATACATTAATGAAATTTGGAGTTAAGTAAAACAGTATGAATGGGATTAATATTATTAAATCTGGACATTTTCATTGCAGACATCATGTCTAGACAGTCTTTACGGTCAATAGAAAGAATTATGGGTTGCTAGAATTCCATTTACTGCACTCTAGGGTAGGTATCTACCCCAGGACAAGATTAATGGAAGTCTCGCCAACTTGATGGCTACTAAGAGTGGCCATTTTTCAGGTGGCTCTGGTGTTCATATATGGTAGCAAGTCCAGTAAAGATTTAACAAATCAGATCAGATTCTTCTAATTGAAGAAGCTATATCAAATGTGTCAAATACAGAAAGAGGCAATGTAAAAAAAAGTGAAAAGCTGAGCCTGAGGCTTCAGTCACCACTGAGCAAATAATTAAGAAAACCCTAAGGAGCAGCTGAGAATTTTTTGAACTCAGCAAACATGCCCATGCAAGCTGAGACAGAACTGAGTGAGGGCAATGATGTAGAGGAGGAACTGAGTGCCACCAATGCCATGAAATCATAGAACTACAAGAACATTTAGGTTAGAAAGGACTTCTGGATGTCATCTAACCCATCTTTCATCTCAAAGCCTGAATAATGTCAAAATTCAATCTTGTGGTTGCTCAGTTTTACTGTGTTCATGAAGATCAGGCTGTTGCTGATGAAACGGGGCAAGGGTGAGATGAGTCACCATCAGCAAGCACCTGGACTACATTCATCCAGTATTATGGCCAGCAGGCAGGACTAGATGGAGAAATGGGGCAGCAGAACAAAGGGCAGCTGCAGCAGTGTGCACAGTAATGCCAAAGGGAAGCTCTGACCAAAGCCTGAGCTCCTCAGTAACGGCAAGAGGGAGGATATGCAGCAACATGTTGTACTAGTTTTTTTAAGCAGCACATGAGATTCTTTTCCTCTTACTCACCTCTGCCAGAATCTCCGAGTTGCAGATGTCGAGGCAAGTATTGGAACATGCTGCAAAGACAATGGTCCTTTCTAAGATTAGGAGCTGGCTATCTGAGTGAAACACAGTTCCTGATGTGTACCATAAACAGGTGCTTTTTTTCAAACACAGATTAGCCAAAAGCAGGAGGCTTTCTTGTGTTCTTTATGACTGTGAAATTTTGGGAGCTGAAAAAACTCTCAGAAGAGCATATTGAGCACACTGCAAGTGGTTTAGGTTTGTTGAAAGTTTTGTCCTGTAATTTATTTCTCCTGTTAACTTGGGTCATTAATGTACAAACGTTTTTAAGCTAGACTAAGCACAGTATTCATCATCTGTATAGAGTATCCATCTTCTAACTTATTCCCAGAAACCAGGCCACTTGGAAACAATTCATTTTTACTGCTTGGAATTTATGACAATAACATATGACATCAGTTTACAGGGGGTATTTAGTCAAGGGCTATTATTAACTGGGAGAAGTCAGAAACTTATGAAGAAAGATTTCACTTTTTTTTTTTTCTTGTCATATTCTTTAGATTTAGATTTTGTGGCAAACATGACTGAAAACATGAATTGTACTGCTTTTGTTTAAAATACTGAAAAGTTTTGGAAAAATAAATTAGAAGCATATTGTCAAACATTTCAGTCTGGGGCTGTTGTTAGACAGCTGCTAGCTAACAAGCTATAACCATACAGTGAATGTCAATAAATATTATGTTCTTGGTGCAATAAGAATAGTGAAAAATGATTGAAGTTCAGGAAGATTAAAATTCTGAATTTTAACACTTTCTTTAAAAGCATTCTATGTTATAAAAATGGAATATTATTTTGGTGAAAAACCTACCTTGCTTCAAAGATAATACAGAAGAGTCACAGTTCTCTCAGGAAATAGCTACTGATAAGAAATATGATGT
The DNA here is from genome assembly GCA_024611195.1 of Ceyx melanurus. Lineage (NCBI taxonomy): Eukaryota > Metazoa > Chordata > Aves > Coraciiformes > Alcedinidae > Ceyx > Ceyx melanurus. Next base: position 50,052 of record JANHGL010013017.1, on the reverse strand, counting down.
TCTTCAAGTTCCTTTACAATAATTCTTTATAATCATATGCTTCTAATTAGGTCATTAAAATAGCAGTACTATTAATAGTCAAATAAATATATTCTGTTTCATAAAAGAGAATGTTATAAAATTCTACTGTTACTAATTTTATGATTTTAATAATTGTAATATTTTACAAATATACATAGTATAACGATTGGAGATTTAAGAACTACAGTATAACCATCACTTTAGAGTTTAATGAAATTCTGAAAGCAGTGCTAGCCTATTGCAAAATAAATGAGAGTTTGACTACATGGACTTGACCTTGTAGGAACGTTCATTGCCCATTTCTAAAGTGGAGAGCAATCATATCCCAGCGATTTATCAAAATCCTAAAGTTCACTAGCTGGAGGCACTTGGCACTTTGGATCAAATGCAATCTCTGTGTCTCAGCTTAGCAAGCACTAGTAAGCAAATGTATCTGTCATACTAATCTTGTTTCAGAAACTAAACAACATATGAGATCCTCTTGTGTCCTTTATCAAAAACCTCCATGAATAACTTCTGGTAACTTTCAACCAAACAGCATTAAGGCAGGTATGTGTACAAAAGATGGGAGAAAGTTCCAAGTGGATTCATTGATGTAGATAGAATGAAGGAAAGAGCTGTACAAATTCAGGGCACAAAGTAGGGGAAGTTGGAGTGTGAGTTTGTTACCTGTGCTACCAACCAACCAACTGTATAGCAGAGGAGCAGCACGTGTAACTCTGGGCCACACAGTGGTTGGTGATTCTTTTTTACTTTGTAATTAGGATACATCAGAGAAACAAGACTGAGAGGAAAAAAAAATTGTGGGCTATGTAGATTAGGGAAGAACTGAAGATAACTACAGTGAATTACAGAAGAGAGGGAAAAGAGAATAGGAAGTTTTACAGTGTAGCAGAGAGGCACATATGAGCATATTGCCAGCAAAGTATAGAGAGAATGATGGACAAACACCTGTGGGAATCATGCCTTGTTACTTCTGCTACCCATAAAAAAATCTGCTGGTCAGATAAAACACAAGTCAAAAATTAGTTCTGTGGCCCCAGTTAGAGACAAAGCTTTAGACTACTGTTAAACTATTAAGAAAACACAAAAGAAAAACCAAACCCGAAATAAACAGCGGTGTGCATGGTGGAATGAAGCCAGGCTTCAGTGTGCTTTTCTGTCTGGAGTTCTGGAAGTCTGGATTCTTTCTATTAAATGTCAAATGTTCCAGTTTTCCCTCAGTGAAAGTATTAACAGAGCTACTGTCTACTACCCAGATGTCTGCTTTTATGAAATTTTAGGAGTTTAGTATCTTTGGAACTTGCCAATGGGTTTAAAATTAAGTAGGCTGTAGAAATACAGTAAGGGAGGAAAACAAGCACAGCAGGAACACTTAAGCCTTCAAGCTAAAATTGACCACTATATAATTCAAGTGGGCATTATGGATGATGACATCAGGTTATTTACACCATACAGACTACTACAAGCTATGCCTGATATTACAAAGGCTAACACTCAAAATCAGGAAGCAATCCAGAATTCCCCCCAATGACTTTCTCATATAGACATGGGACAACACAAGTTTCATCTGTGTGGGAGGTCAACTTATTCAGCAAAAATAGGGTTTCCTGAATGTGCTGGTTTCCACCACTAAGCTAAATATATCAGTAGTGCTGTGTAAGCACTGCAGAGCTGACCAGAAGGCAATTTGGTCAGATATGGCTAGCAAGGTTAATAGTATTTATTTAAAATAAGTGTATATAGTGGTATGTCACACTGATGAATCACATGCTAAACTGATATGCAAATTCTTGATTCATGACCATCTTAGATTTAGCTCAATATGCTTCTAATTATGCAAAGACTTTTCTTTTGCTTCTGCCCCTTGGAAGAATAAAATAGCCATTTAAAATCCCTTTCAGAAATTACAGAAATATTTAAGTCATCATTTCTCAAATAATAGACATAAAATTATGACTCCCAAAGCTCAAAAATTTGGATTTGATTAAACGTTTTATTAACATACTGGAATTTGAATTGTACAAATGTAAAATGAATTCATAGTTATAGTTATCAATCTCTTCCTGCACCAACAGAAATGACAGAAGACTATATATATGTGTGTTTTATTTATGTACGAATTAAATTTTTAATATAAAGTTACTTTCTGAACATGATTATTTTAATGAAAAAGTTATTCTGTGAAGAGTTATTCATTCATTTTAAGTATAATGACATACTTTCAGATTTTAGAACAAATCTTCAGGCAAAGAGTTACAAGCAATATTCATCCTGCTTTATGCCTCTTTTCAAGGAACTGCATAATTTCTCCATGTCTTCTGGTGTTTCACCGTAGAGAGGATTTGGAAAAGAAGTAGCATTCTCATCCTCATTACACAGATACTGAAAGAAAAAAAAAAAGAATGAAATATAAAGCCTGAGTCACTGTTTATTGGAGTGGCTGAAGTAGGCTGGGGCTGGAGCAGCTCGAGGGAGAGCAGAGGGATCCAGACCCACCAGCAGCTCCTGCTTTCAATTTCCCTTCCAAAATGCTGGTCACTCTCCTAAAAGCTAGAAGCAGTGTTCCTATGGAGAAAACCCCTGAGAAATATCCCCTGAGATGGACAGGAAAGCTGCTCCAGTTCAGGTGGTAGGTTGCATCCTTTCCCATCTTTATTTTACTTGTTTCCAGAGCTCTTACTTTAACACACATATAGTGATATTTTGGATGAATCTGTGTTCAATAATGGAATTGCACTGGGTCACTAATTTTGGCTCACATTATTGTCATTTGAATGACTGCTTCTAGTTTTCTTGAATGTGTTATGTAGGAGAAAGGAAATAATAACAACTCTTCAATTGAGGGCTTCAGTAATTCTAAACACTTCCTTCAGCATCTGCCTTACTTGAACTACTGTGTTGTGTCACAAGCAGCTACAGTGAGAAACATTCAAATAATTGCTATTTTGAGGTTCTTTTCAGCCAATCCAGCTCTGCTGATCTTTCTCAGCATTGCAGAGGTGCTAACATTATGTGCACAGCAACAAACTATTGACTTGGACTTTTTTCATGTTCCTCTGCAAATTAATTTCATTTGCTAGCCCAACATAGATCCTACTTTAGAAAAGAAATGTGTTATTACATACCTCATGCCACGGAGAAACACTGATTTGAACAGCAGGTGATGTGGCATACCCAGAAGACTATAAAAAGAAAAAAAAAAAGCTTCAGAATTTTTTAGTGAGCTGTAAGTAATATACTGAAAATATCCTCCCATGTGTCTCAGTAACACATGCTATGGATCCAAAGCTAGGAGGGAATATTATAGACAAGTGTGTGGCAATTCTAGGCCTGTGCAGTTTCAGTGGTCAGAAAGGCCTGCAGAGAATTGCTCTTTCTAAAATTTAATTTAATTTTACTTTTGGATATTCAGTTGAAGGTAAAAGGTGTTGCTTGTTTTACAGCATCTTTTGAATGGTTCAGGTCTAAGGCCTATGAGACTCAGAGAAAACTCATAAGTCTTATTTTCCCTTTTAAAGGGGTAATTAGTGAAAACATGTATTTTCCAAATCTTGAAGAAAATAGAGGAAAATCTGGTACAGCACTGGACTTCAATCACAGTGCCTGGGGCTGTCTTCTATGAAAATGTCTCTCCTGACACTCTGCTTCTGTTTTTCCACTTGCTATGAAATGAAACCTGTCAAGAATCTATTTTAACTAAAATAAAAATGTCCTGATAAATTGGACATGATTGTGATGGGAATGTTTCCAACTTGGAACTCTCACAAACCCCAACCTGTAAGCGAATTAATTTGTTCTAATGTCTCTAAAATGAGGTGTAAGGATCCCTTTATAGAAAGTAAATGGCATGTCATAATTAATCCTATTCAAAGCTGCAGTGGAATCTTATATGACTGACTGTGGAAAGGACAAGGAACTTTTATTTTCTATTTGACACCAAGCCTCGTTCTATCAATGCTAATAAGGATAGTATCAAGGACAGGAAATAGGTCTTAAAGTTGGTAAAGATACAATCTCCCATCTTTCTGAATGTATAGAGGAGTTATTGCTACTTACATTTACTGTCCCAGATGATCTGTCTTCGTACAATGGGTTGGCAAATGAAACTTTACCAGTTTCCTCCAGTTTCCTTGAAAAGCCAAGCAAACAAGAATAAAACCACTCACAATGTCACACAGATTGTCAAAGAACAAGTTTCAAGTCAAAAAGACTTGAGTCCAAAAATAAAGATGGCTAAATATATTTCTGACTGAGCTTTACAGAAGTGAATGAAATTAAACCAGTGTTCTTTGTAAGTCATGTGTAGGTTAAAATAATAATTTTTCATTTGTTGCTGCTAAACATAGATATGCTTTTGGAAATGCACAGAGCTACCAGGTGTTCATAAAATACAGTGCTATACATTAAATAAAAAAATAGCTAAAAAGTTGCATTGCAGTAATATGTTTGCATGTGATGAGATTATGTTCTTTCTGTGTTATCCCATTCACACTAGCAATTCAGTAATTAATATGGTAATAAGCTTTAAGTTCACAAACACTTTAGTTGTTTAATTTTCATAAGAACTTTTTTCCAATTAATAAAGTGCTTGCATTTTATGTCAAAATAATCAGAAATATTTTTAAAGCTATAAAAGTCCCTTGTACATTTTGCTACATAGTCAGAAATAAAGAATTACTGAAGCTATTGGAATGAAAAGGTTTTATGTAGGAACACAATGCCTTAAGCAATTTATAACAGATGAACGGGACTAATTGTACTAATTATGGATCTCATGTCCATTACCTTGGCTAGAAGTTTAAAGATATGCTTTCCTTACAGAGGCCTTCAAAAATTCCTTTTTTTGGAAGTACTTATGACCTGTGCAGTTAATCCCATTAATTCTGCAAAATCAAAGAATATTTGTGGATGGAACTTTAACTTTTTGCCTACACCTTTTTTATATATATATATAAATATATATATATATGATTGCTTGCTAATATTCCACAATGCTGGAAATCACCAAAACTTTGCAATGTCCTATGAAAAGCAGCAGCTGCATTAGCTAGAATTACTTAAAAATGAAGCAGAAACACTATTTTTTCTAATCTTTTATTATTTGAACTGTGTTCACTTGTGTTTTTTCCCACTAATACTTTTATGAACAAAAGCATATACATGCTTATGTGTGCAAAAAAAAAGTGTTTGTACAGCATTCTAAAATAAAAAGTTCTCTAAAGTGAATACTCCACCTGAATGATTGAGATATATATTTTCTTCTGTTTAAAAGAGTTTCTACTTCAAAGCTATTTTAAGCAGCATCTCCCTTGGCAATGCTAGACAAGCTCTGTGTTACTGTGGCAGGCAGGACTGAAGGGAACAGAGTGGTCATGGAAACGCAGAAGATGGAGATGTTGGGAAGGGAAACTGTTGTCCAGCATGAGCCACAGGGTAGACACACCACATGTTGGTTTTTTTTGCAAAGAACTAAAATGAGAATGGATACTTAGGAGGAAGACACAGGTAGGCTATAGAAATAAATTTCCTTATGAATTAAATAAGTGCAAGAAACTTGAGTTCAGGTTTTAGACTGAACCAGGCATGTCTGATAAAATCTTTCACAAGAAGACTACCAGAAAAATTCCTTCTAATGTCAGTATCAATTCAGTTAAATTACCTGACATAGCAATGTGGAGAGCTGAATATCTGAATTATGATTTTTTCATTTAATCTCTATCTGAATCACAATAAATAAAGATATCTTGATGCTTTCAGTTAGTTTAGTGAAATTATAATATATTGGTGTTTATATGCTTCCTAAGCATATATTTGCATAGTAATCCTCCTGAAAAAAGTCCACAAAGTGAGTGTTGCCATCTGGTTTATATCCTAATTTTAAAGTGCTTGATTGTGCAGTTGAACTAAATATATTAAAGTGGCTTGAGTTAAGCTAATCCTTTCAGTGCTTGCTGTTATTTGACATAAGTGAACCATTGTCCTGATAGAAAAGGATAGTTTATTGCTACAGTAAAGAGCAATATATGCATCACAAGGTCTTTTGATAGGGAGAAAGCTCTGTATGTATTACCATTGTACAGTAAGGGCAAGGGTAACTCATCACTCACAAAAATTATAGTCCAGAATAATTAATCACTGTGAAATGTTTCTAAATCTTATTTAGGAAGAAAACCCATAAATGTCAAGTTCAGAAGACTGTACCAAGCAGGGAAGAATTAGGGTTAAAAATGACAAGCACAGGATGGTTTAGGAAAAAAAACAAATACTCAAAGAAGTGGGTAAGGCAGCTCAGAGAGAACTGGGTTTTCTAACATAACCAGAAATACCACAGTAGGAAAGGAAAGGATTAATCATCTTGGGATGAAGTCACGTGCCAGAGCTTTGCTAAGCTTATCTACATTCTTTAGTAGCAAAAACTACTGCCTTGTCATAGCTTTCTCCACCACAACTTCAGAGACAGAAGAAAGTTGTTTGCTCCACAAAATACCTGCCAGTGTGTGATGGGACTGTACACTATGCCTATAATGGAAAAAATAAAGCAATTTATCTGGATTCAATAGCTGTGAATTTTAAACTTTTCAATGTACCTTTCAATGAAAAACTATGCATTTCTTTTAGAAATTTATTTGTTGGAAATATAGTATTAGAAGAATGTTTACCATCAGGCCAATAACAATAATAAAATCCTAGCGGACCAAAGATTCAACTACAACTAAGCTACTAATTAAAATAATCCCTTACAATATTTTTTAATAAATGTTTTAAAGCTTCTGTTTTAAACAAAAACAATAACCCAAGAGCTCAATTTCCAAAATATTTGTGAAATATTTTAAACTACATTGGTTTTTCAGAAGCAGGCTATATTTTGCACATCCCACAGAAGAAATGGGAGGCGTGAATCAAGGCTGGCAGACTTGACCAAAACTGCATTTAGAATAATCTGCAAGTCATTTGGATGCTTGATTAGGCTGTTAATATGCTGTCTGGGCTTCCCAGGCCTCTACTTTGTACCTTTGGAATCAGTTTAGGAAATTTTTATTATTTTTTTTTTTGATCTTGAAGGCTATAGAAAGATTTGCTCTGTTTCACCATGTCACCTGTTTTTATTTGCAAACTTTTCTGGTTTTGGTGGTTGTGAGATATACATTTCAGAGAAACAGAAGGCTTCTGACTACAGTGGGTTTCATCCTTCAGAAAAAAAAAAAAGAAAATCTACAGAAGCAGCAGTGGATTTGAAGAGCAGCATTAGACTAAGAGAAAAGCTCCCAAACAATAGTTACTGCTTCCTAGTTTTGTTTTGCTTTTTCTCACAAAAGTGCACCTTTTTTTCTCATGCTACAAAACCTGTTTCTGAGTCTCTTTCAATTCACAAGCTGAAAATGGTTCAATAAATGTCATTCTATTGTCATTGTGTTTATCACTTTGGGACATAGGAAGAGGCATAGCTAGCAGTGACCTCTGGCAGTCCTTCAGATCTGCTTGGAAAACCTCCTCTGGAATATGCTCTCCTTTCATCCACACCAGACCTCCCAAAGGATATGGTCTAATTGGAGAAATTCCTGGCAACTACAACTGGGAATCATCATAATTGTAAGAAAACCTTAACCAAGAAGAAAGACTGAAAAGCACTGAGTTTGTTTAGCCTAAAGTAAGCACTGTGTAAGGAGGCATGACAACTGCCTTCATGTACATGAAAAGCTTTTTGAAAGGAGGAAGGAAACAATTGGTTCTTGTCCACGGTGAATAGGAATGAACTTAAATTGTAAACAGACACATCAGCGGTTAGAAAAGAAAAACATTTTAACAGCAAACTTTCTATCTGCAGTAGCAAGACTGCCTGAGGATGCCATCTAATTCATGTTGCTAGAAGTCTAGCAAACCCAGAAGTGATACAACTGAGTCTGTCCAGTGGCAGGATGAAAAATGGCCTCTAGGAGTCCTGTTTTCCTATGATTGCTAGAATTTTAAAATATTTTCTCAGAACACCTCAGTTTTTAACTCTGTTGCCTGTGTGCCAAGATGAATAAACTTTGGAAAACTTAATATTAGGTGTTCCTGCTGACAGGGCTGGTAACAATTGTGGGGCATTAGCATCACAGCTGATGGCACAGATCAAGAGTAGTAAAGAAATAAAACTGAAAGAATCCAGGGACACTGACTCCTTTGGAGGCAATAGCAAAGAAGCATTGCTTAGCTGAGTAGGAAGTAACTCGTTTTTCATGTTCTTACTTTTAAATGTAAAATAAAGCATGAGAAGACAGCTACAATAAAATGGAAGCTAAAATGAAGAGCTGTGTGTATTTGGTCAGTGAGGACAGATGCCATTGAAGGCAAGGAGTAACTGGCAGCCTTCCCTTCTAGGCTAGAAAACGTCATCTCTGGAGCATTAAAAGGAATGTGAGAAACTTATAAGCTTCCTCTGATTTGGGGTTTCTATAGAAAAGTTTCACATATTCCCAGCTGGGAGCTGGGAAGTAGCTTGCATATCTGAATGCCATCGTGGTAATGAAGAACCCTGCTGCCAAGCCATGTAGTGGGCTGCTTTTGTCCATTAGGAAATAAACTTACATGATGAGTTCCAGCAACTCCCACACAGGCACTAAAGAGTTTAAAGTCTGCAGATCAGTGATTAGATTCTTGCAAAGGAAGGAGAGAGCAGAGGGGAAGCAGGGCATTCTTTTGGGGCTGAAAGGAGGAGTTAAAGCACTATCAATCTTTCCAGTGAAGAAAAAGAGGGACAAATGTAAATGCTCAGCTTCTCACCACTGTTAGTGACAAATTCTTAGCCAGTAATTGTCTAAGGGGTCAGCAGCCTATCCCTACTGCCTGTTACCTGGTTTTCTTGTGAAAATAAAGTAGTTCTATTGGACTGTGAAACTTTGCCTCTAGCTCTCCTGCACATTCCTGTGTTAGTTCCACTGATGTATGGACCTGCAAAACAACTGTTATTGTGCCTCTGGAGAACCATCTGCCAATGTCTGCATGGGTTCTAAATCAGTAAGGAAAAAGGAGACCCTAATAGAAACTATAAAAAGTAACTAGCAAAAAAAATATTATCAAAATGAAGTAAATATGGGCTGAAGTGTGTGAAAGCTTCCCTGTGAAAGAATGCTCAATCAGGAACTCATAGAGTGCCTGTAATTGCCTAGTGACTTTAAGAAAACAACATGACCATTAGAAACAGTGATGTGGTTTCGAGGGACATGGTTTAGGGCTGAACTTTGTAGAGTAGGGTTAATGGTTGGACTTGATGATCCCAAGGGTCTTTTCCAACCTGAATGATTTTATGATTCTATGATTCTATTAATAGCTTGTCTTAATTTACTACTATGTTTCAAGCTGTGATTTTTGTATACTAAATCATGCTAGACACTAGATAGTTTGAAAAGGGAGAGACAAACTGCTTGGATGAGCTTATAAACTCAAATTCAAAGTTTCAGACTTAATTATTTCACAATATGAATCAAATTGCCATTCATTATCTAGATTATTACTTGATAAGATTCCTATGAAATACATGCTAACTTAAATGTTAAGTCAACTGTGATTAAAAACAATGGAATTTTTATTATTATTATTCTGCACCATAAGCAAAGGGATTTGACAATCTTAATCAGTTCCTAATAAAACTTCAAATTACAAACATTTCTATCATTATAACTCACCTTTTTTGGCAGCTTCAGTGGAAAATAATCAATACCAGAATGACCTTTGTTGTATAAACTAGCTAACCCTGCTCTACAGCTCCTCATGTCAGGGCTGTGTTATTTTCTTAGTGCCATCGTAAGAAGAACCTCATTCATCCCTGTTTTATTACATACCTAATAAGACACTTAAGTGTTTGTTATCATATGGTAACAGGGTACATTTTCATTTACAAAAAAAGGCTCTTTTTTTTTTAGCATGTGTAACTACAAGAAAGGAAAAAATATTCTCTGATAATAAATATGTTGGTAAAAGTGGATGACAGTGCAGTAACCATAAAGTAGACATTTATAAAAAAAGGTAAATGGAAGTGTGCAGATCACAGAAGCAGCATAAGAAAAAAATAATAATTTGTTGATTAAAACACCATCAAATATGTTTTGATACAAAAAATAATTTTTTTTTTTAAACATATTAATTGAAAAAACCCAAGCAACTGTTAAAATACAACTAATCTCAGACTCCCAAGGTGTCTCTCCATATGTGTACCTTAGCAAGTTATACAAATGTGAATAAATCAAGTCTTAAAGCCTTATGAAGTAAGATAAGGAAATGTTATATTTGCACTTCATAGAAGAAGGACAAAAGGCAGACCTAAAAAAAGCAGGTGAAGCTATGCACTCATTTAACAGTAGCACAAGCACTAAATACTCCTGCTTTAACATTTTGCATCTGTGTCCAAAGACAACTCTACCTGTCAAGGGTAGCATGCGTTGTTAGGCAATGTGTCAGCAGCAATAATGTCAGGAAAGGAGTCTGAACAGCTTAGTAGATTGGGAGATAACAACATCCCCAAAGAGGGAAAAGTCTACAGCAGAGAATCAGTTTAAAGAAAAAAAGACAGCTTTGAAGATGAATTCTGGAGAAGAAAATGAGGTGTGAGAGAAAACTATCAACAAGAAAATGGACAAGAAAATGCACAACCACAGTTGCTGAAAGGAAGGGACAGTAGCAAGTACCTATCACTAGGCAGGATCTACCAGAACAAGCCAAGAGATGGGCAGAGGAGAAATACAAGTGTTAGAGGAAAGTAAGAAACAAAAAGGAAAAAAAAAAAAATCTCAAATTTGGGAGGAAAAAGAAAGGAGAGAATATCTGAGAGATGTCAGGAAGGGCTAGTAAATATATCTGTGAAATAATGAACTGTAGATCTAAGACATTTGTTCAAAAACTCTGAAATCAATTATTTGGATGAAAAGATATCTCTAGGACTACTAATACCATTATTCAAAGCACTTGAAATAAATTTTGATACAAAACACTGCCAATGTAGCTGTTGGTGGTTTGGGTTTTTTTTTCCTTTACTGAGGTTGCACTTTACGTTGTACAGTTCAAATAAAACCACAACATCTAGAGCATTCATTCACCACATATGACACAAGCTATGGGGTCTGTACTGGGGTGGTCCTAGTGCAAGATGACAGTATTGGATAATGGGCATGAGATGAAGATGTAGGGGAAATGGGTGGAAGGAGCACAAAAGGTGAGATTTGTGAGATACATCTAAAGAATGACTGATTAATATAACTAGTAATACTAATTAGATCATAAAATGTTTAGGGCCAGAAAGAACCTCCAAAGGGCATCTAGTGCAGCCCCCCTGCAGTGAGCAGGGACACCCTCAACTAGACCAGGCTGCTCAGAGCCTTGGCCAACCCCAACTTTTTCAAGATAAAGATGAGAAAGTGAGATTGTTTGTCCATAGTAACTAAAGGAGAGGTGGCAAACACTGTGATTTGTAAATAAGGTTGCATAATTCTGCAGTCACACAGCTTGCATTTTTTCCTATGCATTAAAGCTTTTTATGAAAAACCTAAATATTTTAAAATAGAACCCCTCACATTTTTATTCCATGCAGTTATCATATAGAAAATTCTCAACTGTGAGTAAATATTGCAATATTTATGGAGAAAAATGTCTGTCCAGGTGCATGTGCTACACAGTAGCTTAAGGAAGCACTCTGAATATGTCTGTAAGAAACTAATTTGGCCTTAGAGGTTTTGGGAAATTATAAATACCTATTTTTCACATGTAACTATCATGTATAAAAATGAAGGCTGCTGCCGTTAAGGTGGGTAAATGGTGACTTTTATAATTTAGGAGCAACCATACCATGCTACAATCCAAACTTTCTAAACAGTGAAGCTGTAACCCATTGTGTCCAGACTGGGATCCACTAAGGTCAGCTTTTGTTGCAAAGCTGGGTTTTATGCTTAGTGTTGCAAATGGACTGTGAGGAGATTTAACAGTTGAAACCAAAGAGACTGGGCAGTTAGCCATTGCTTTGTGCCACATTTGTGTCTGCTTCACACAAAATAAAAGTTTCACTTACGTTTCTGGCGCTTTCTTCTTTGAAAAGAAATAAAAGGCAGCGGCTGTAATTTTAATCAGCATGAAAATGATACCCAACCCAATCCAAATATCTGCAAAATCAGAGGAGACAAAAATAAGTAAAAGGAAAATAATAAAGAATTAATTGAAAGATATTTCTTTCTTTTAACAGACTCACCACTTTCCAGGAGACTTGAAGTTGGAGGCTGAAGAAGATTAGCACTTATGTGGCAACGGTTTCCTTTCCATTCTTTTCCACATCTGTGAATTTTGAAAAAGGGAGAAGCAAGAATCTTAAACAGTGACAAGCATACAAGAAATGCAAATCTTTTTGAGCACTTTTGTCAGTGACTAGAATTCACCCAGGAATCACAAAGAGCAGCATCAAAGTTAACAGAGTGAAATGTGACAACTACACAAAACAAACCTAAGATGAAACAAACAAACAAACAAACCCAGGCAAACCAAAAGAACAGCAAACCAAATTCAAAGATTAGAATTGTCTGCCTTGTGAATGTCTCAGAATGGCTGTAGGTGCCCACATTTACAAACCCTGAATTATGTCTAGTGTATAATGTGCAAGGGACTGTATATTGAATTGCTTTCTCACTGTAACACCAACATTTTTTTACTTTTTACAAGGTAATTTCTATTTTGTAATTGTAATTTCCTCTCCTGCCCTTAATTGTATAACACATATGCACAATTAAATCTTTATATTAAGGCTATTTTATTTAAACATGTGAGAGACCTCAGTGACGTTTGTCATGGTTTGCACATGGTTTTGCTTATGTGCCTTATCCTAGCAGTTGCACACTGAATGACCTGAGGCACTCTGGTGGGAGATGTGTATTTCATTTTCCCAGAGAATGACTGAGAATGGTGGATGTAGGGAGAAGAACAGGACAACAGGAGCAATAAGCATCTGTCTGCAGCCTTAGTGAAATTTAAGAGAATCCCGAAAGGATGGGAGCATGTTGGAAAGCAGATCTATATCCCAGTCTCAGACATGACAGCAGGAAGGTGACTTCTAAAGACCAAAAGAAGGTGATGTGAGATTTGTTGAACTCACTAGACCATTGAAAAATGGTGGGCAGAGAATATGCTGGGAGGAAAACACCAGCCCTACTTGAATACAGTGGGAAGAGAGAGATCTATTTAACCCATTTTATCTATAGACCTGAGTTTTCTCCAGTTAAAGCATTACCTTGTTCAAGGTTGGTAAACTAATGAACCCTAGCTTTAGAGAGTAGAGCCAATAACATATTCTATGATAATCCTACAGAAAAAGTGACACAATTTTAGCTGATAGCTTTAACTGAGCTGGAGTTCCATTGTGACTGAAAATATCTGGTACCTTCAGTCCTTCTTCTCCAGCACACTAGAAAAAATCAATTTATTCATAAGCTGTTGGTTTATGCGGCTGATGATTTGATACGAATGTCAAATTGCTCTTGTGCTGATACCACACCCTGTGGATCCACGTAGAGACATTGCAACCTGATGGTAATTACCCATCAAAATCATTGTCTGATTGGTCTCGATTGTATAATTTCCTTTCTCCCTATTTGCCAGCTTTTCTGTTTAGTCAGATACGTTTTTAACCAAAATTGCTCTCTTTCTTGTCTCTGAAGATCTTGACTGTAAAAGAAAGAATGAGAAAACAGATTTTCAGACATTCACAAGCACTACTCAGGCATGGCAAGAGAAGTGCTGTCTGCAGCTCTGGAGCTCACTTCAGACCTGCAAAGAAGTAGAGCTGCAAAGAAATAGTTCTCATAAAGTAGCTGTGTGTACTGGCAAGAGCATGGGAAAATCCTACCACCTGAAAATAACAAAACATATCTTCATATGCTGGGTTTTCATTTATTGAAGAAATCTTTCCACATATAAAATGTTAACATGTAGGACTAGGTGGTTAATAAAAACCCAGAAGTGTCTTTCTTTTTATCAAGGAGTAAAATAAAATATTAGGGAAAAAGGTGGGAAAGACAACTTTGAAACCAGGCATGGTATTAGTTCGCTGTGTTTTTGAGGATGTGGAACAGGCTTCCTTAGCTGTTTGTACTGAAGGCACACCATATATATTCCTCTGCTTTTGCAATGATAATAACACAGCCTCAGAACCCAGACTTGGTCTCTTGCCTCCTTCTGCAAAACTGTATCAATGAATAACAGTAATAATACCAGGTAGATTTATAGGAAATTAATTATAGAATCATATCACAGAATACCAGGTTGGAAGATACCTCAAGGATCATCTAGTCCAACCTTTAAATGAGTCAAACTTCACCTTTCTACTGTGCAGTCCTTGACACATGCAGTCCTGAAATGAACTTTAATTATTCCAACAGCTCCAGGTAGGTCAGAACAGCCTGTGGTACACACCCAAGAGTTAACTTACTTAAGTCTGGTTAATGAAGGAGAACACATTTAACTACCTACCCACTGCTGTGCATGGCTTGTACTTACAGTGCTTTACTTTCATTTAAGAGGCAGATAAGTTGCTTCTTCGAAGTCACTATTAGCTTCTCCTTTGATGAGAGCAGCTGGGGATATGAAAATGCTCATGTGGTGGAAGGACCTTACAGAGTACAGATCAACCATATCTTCTGGGCAATGTGTTAAATCTTCATTAGTAGGGTAATGGGAATTTTGAAGAGCTTCCCTTAATAATCTTTTTTTCTGCTATTTTATTTTTAAGACAGAGAGTTGTGAACAGGCTCTGAATTTATCTCTTGAGACATGAAGCTGAAATTCCACATTATTTATATACAATTAATTTCCTTGGACTAATTACATCTTGAGTAATTAGCAGCACCACATTTTACGTAAGTCTTAAGCTTATCTGAAATATAGAGATAGCCATTGCAATACATTCAGACAGAAAGCACCTCATAGTTGAAACAGGAGGAGCAAGAGAGAAAGACACATTAAATAGCTCTTGAATACTTCCATCCCAGTGCACACCCTAATCTATCCTGTCTGACAAAATGTCTTCTGCTATTAGTAAGTTCTTACAGGAAATTCACTCTGGAAAGGAGAATGTGAACTCCTCAAATTTGCTTCTAGGATTTTCAACTCATTATTTCCTAATATAGACAGATATTAGTAATGCAGAGGAATGAACTTAACATTGCCTGTGTTGCTGCATCCTATGCCTGGAGTTACGACTTATCTTATTTAGAATGAAAAATAAAAACCAGACAAAGTGTCCATTGTTTGTGATGTTCATTCAGGGCAGGTTTAATTTAGAAGGACATGTCTGGCTGATAAAATGCTGCATTTCAGAATGTTGAATTTGTGCTCTGAGGTATCATACAACAAAAAAAAAAAGAAAAAAGAAAAAAAGAAAAAGATAATAATTTAGGTTTAAAAAGATCTTTAAGATCATAAAGTCCAACCATTATCCTAGCACTGCTAAGTCCAGAACTAAACCATGACCACAAGAGACATACATACATGTCTTTTGAATACCTCCAGGGATGGCGACACTACCATCTCCCTTGGAAACTTCTTCCAATGCTTGACAACCCTTTTGATGAAGAATTTTTTCCTAATATCTTATCTAAACCTCCCCTGGCACAACTTGAGGCCATTTCCCCTGTGCTATCTCTTGTTGCTTGTGAGAGGTGCCGGCACCAGAGCAGCTGCCTCAGTGACTGCAGATAAAGATGTGTACTTGACTGCTCATTTTCCTCCTGGCATCTGATTCCTTACTTGTGCAATTATTTTTTCCAGTCTGAGATAGATAAATTATATCACTCTAATGCATCAGTATTACATTTACCTCTGGGGTAGGGAAAAATGACAAGAGAAGAGCTTTGCAGTAGTGATTCAGGTCCATGACCTCCAAGAACAACCATGAACACAGCTCCCTATTGACTTGGAAAGAAGCTGTATTTTCAAGGAAGATTTTGATGTGGAAAATGGAATGCTGAAATATATTACTTTTGGGTTTTTTCTTTCCTTTTTTTTTCCTACCCAATGTAATAATTACCAAGGTTTTATAATGGCTACGGTTGCTAAGTATAAAGCAGTGTTCTGTATTTTCATTCTTGAAAATTGCTAGCTACCTTTTATCTATATACTGTATTGCTTTCACTTTTCTCAAGAACCTCATGTTTTATGCTGAACCTGATAAAAGGTTAAAATTATTAAATCACACACAATATTATTTTAGTAGCATTCAGAGCATTAAATACTAAATATCTGTTCGGCATCTCCTCTGCACTCCTTCAAATGTAATAATTTAAGTGCCAATCTTATGTTAAAAAGCTTTGCAGTAAAAGGCAGATTGTACATTTAAATAAATATGTAAAAAAAAATTTTGTAGGTATTTTCATGATCACAAAAGATTATTAACAATTAAGGACATTTTATTTATGTTCAAAGATGTATAAAAGGAATTGTTCTACAAGTAGGGGAGACAAAACAGAAAAGTTAGCTGCTAAACAGTGACCAAAGATACTTCACAGCATGCAAATTAAGGCAAGAAAATGTGGGTGACTGTAGTTATATTTTCCAGAGAACATGACTGTACACTTTGCAGTATCATTCAGAGACTGTACTTATGAATCTGCCACGATGCACCAAGCCAGAGCCTTCTGTGTGAACCCAGTTTTGACACTGCCAGATTCATAAGACCTTTGCTATGTTTGTAATACTTTACACAGAGGTCATTGTACACCAGTGCTGCCATGATTCAGAAGCTGTACCATTCTTACTGAAGAGCAGGCTACTCCAGGAGTGGTGACAAGAGGATACAGGAAAAAGAAAAATCACAACCCACACCTTCATTCTTTGCAGAAAACAGAGACTTTGCACCTCTTTGCTATATTATTGTGGAAGAAGATGTTCTGCTTACTAGCACTTTATGTAAAATAAGATTCACTAGAACAATTAGGAATATGATAAAAACAGCAATTCTTCAATTATGGGAAAATAACCTCTACTTCAGCAATGTTAATTATTAACAATTACTCAAAGAAAAAAAATCAGACCTTTAAAAAATAATACTTTAAATTTTTAATTGTTGAATCAAAGTATACAAAATTTCAACAGTGAATGTTGCATGAATGGCCTAAGAAGGTGTCATACTTCTTATTAATTTAACCTGTTGTTTGTAGACTGGAAGCTGGAATTAGGAACCACATTATTCTGTTTGTGGTTAAACTCACAGACGTGGGACAAGGGCAGACCTCTCTTGGAAAAGACAGTTGAAGTGGGCTGTAATCTTGAATGTCAATAAGATATAGCATACAGATAAGGGTACATTATTCCTCTTGGAGTGAATCAGATGTTATTCTGAAACACTGTGTGCAGATTCCAAAAGAGTTCAGCTTGTTCAGTCCACTAAAAGAAAAGCTGAAAGACACATGGCTTTTCTTTAGAAACACTTTGGAGGATAAAGAGCAGAGGCACCAAGGGACTGTTTAGGTTGATGGAGAGTACTGGCACAAGCACAAATGGGTATAAACCATCTATGAATAAATTGGTGAGGAAATGATTAGAAAGTATCCAAACAGGTGAAGAAGGCTGCTTGCTGTCCTGTGTTTCTCAAAGCATATTGCTTTTAGAGTCAGGGGGTATCCTCTGTACTTGGTACCATGGACTCCAAAGATCCTCAGATGCTGGAAACTCCCAGTAGCTTAGCAAGATACTGAAGAAAATACAAGCCAAGATTTCCCCATAACTGATCACAAGAGAAAGCAAACTGAATTTCTGAATAGATCTGTTTGTGTCTGTGTGTGATAACAAGGGTCTGGATTTGAGGACCCAGATACAGCTTCTATTCTGAAAAATGCTAAAATTCATAACTGGCTAATTAATACACAAGAATCAACATGAGGCAGAATAGTATGAGGTAGAAAGAGGTTCTAAATGCATCCTCATCTATGCATCCTCATAGGTTATTCAACAAAATTAACTTCTCACATTGCATCACAAAAGTATGCATTATGCATAAAGAGTAAGATAGAAGACATTAGAGTTTACAGTGATTTAAATCCTATGTCAGTGACTGGAAAGATCAGCTCTAATTTACACAGATGATTGGGGGCAAATAAGTTGAAGGTAAACAAAATGATATATGGCAAATGGAAGAAAAATTGTGTGTTGCTGTCTATCCTCCAGAACATTAAATCAAACTGAAGGGAAATACATGCTAAACTAATAATAAAGGAGCTATTTGTCAATGACCTGGGGGAGTTCTTGCCATAGCAGGTCTTAGAAGCTAAGAACTTAATGATATGCACTAGAGAGAGCTCCTTAAAAGAGAGACTAAAACTCTTTAGAGATTGCACAGCTTTAAGTGCTAACTGATGGCAATTTGGAAGAAAATTAATATATTGTCATAATAATTTTCTACATGTATCTTCCAGTTCTTTGCTCCTAGGATGTGCTGGGAGCTACTCAGAGGTCCCCAGCATGACACACAGTGATTATTCATTGCTCTTACAACTACAGCCAGGGGTTCCAATCACAGCCTGTGTTGAATAAGAAAAGGTAACTGCTAGAAGGAAGGACTCAGTCAGTGTATCTAATTGCTTTTTATTTAGAGTCATAGAATGCCCTGAGGTTGAAAGGGACCTCCAAAAGTCATTTAGTCCAACCCCAGATACACAATGAAACTATGGCGACTAATTTTAGAAGTTTAGAGTGGGACTTATTTTTTCTAATATTAAGCACCTGAAAAGGGAGGTATCTAGAGACAGTCTGGACCAGCTTAGACTGTATGAAATAGAGACAAATCCTCATCTGGATCTGTTACCACTGCTTACAACAGTGTCATGATGACTAGTTCAGATGAGATAGGTGCATTTGAGCTGTCATGCAGCTAGGAAAGAGGAACATCATCTTAGTGCTTGCTGTTAAGCAGAAAACAAGCCCTGTCTGGCATTCCAGCAGGAGTACCAGTGTGATCTTTGTATCATTGGCAGCTTATGAATTACATCATATTAGGTCCAAGAAAACCACCCATGAAAGGGAGAAGGTTGAATATGATCTCTAGCTTTGGTAATTTTAAACTGGAAAAGTTCAGAGCTAATATTTCTTTGTTGAAATTAGCTGATACATAAAAAATCTCGTATTTCACAGAGAATTAGAATTTAGATTTTAAAGAAATTTGGTGTCTGAAACCTGCCTGATTTCATCTTTGGCTCTTACCCTAACAACCTCAGAACAAGCCCTGATTCTGAAGTTATGCTGCTGAGAATTACATTGATTAGAAAAATAAATCACTTTATGGCTTCACTAAAATTCTTCTTGATTCAGACTGGTGTGATAGTCATATATGACAGAGGTTTTTTTCATGGTATTTTATATTATAATAAGGGAAATGCAGACCAATATGGATATTATTTGCTGTGTTGTTTTCTTTTGTTACTTTACTCTTCAACAAAATAGGTCCCAGCAGAATTCATTGAGGGTTGGTATGTGGCCTGTACCCTATTTTATGACACAGATCATTCAGCTACAGCAACGAAGCAGAAGTACATGCTCACAACAGACAGTCAGACCTGAAATTCACCATTTCAATTACACTCTTTGTATGATCCTACCTTTTCCCACCATCTTAAATAATAGTTTTCTGTTGACCTATTTTCCACTATCATAAAATGTTAAAAGACCCACCAGGACAAATAATGAAGTTACTTTTGGCATTAAAGAAAAGTTTACCTAACCATTAAAAAAAAAAAAAAGATAAAACTTTCTTCTAATAAAAAAAAAAAAAAAAAAAAAAAAAGTTATTTTAAAAAAAAAGGAATTTTCTCTAGGACAAAGCCAGTATTAAAACCACTATTTCAACCCAACTTTGTGTAAAGGTCAAAGCACCAGAAAGCATACTGTTTAATTCCAATGCTGACATGAGCCATTCACACAATAGAAAAAGAAACAGCTTGAAACAATGCAGTAGGTACATTGATCACAGACCACTGGAGATCACAGTTCAATTTACAACTGAGTCTCAAGTTTCAGCCCCCTGCTTTTGAGTCTGGAGATGTGCTTTGTAAAAAGTGACCACCAGAATAAACGGGCCTTGCCCATTAAAAAAATAAAAAAAAAAATCCTGGCGTTTTAAACTTTGATAAACCAGTGAAAATCACTAATTTATGAACTACAATTAAAAGATTACCCCATCTTTTAACTGGGGTTGAAATGCTGGCATGTTGCTGATTGAGGGAGGTTTGGTGCAGGTACTCCAAGTGACAACTTTAGCACAGGGAGCATTTCACTCTGAGAAAAGGAACTTATCTCCATTTTCTTTTTTGCTAAGAAACCCAAGAGACTGAAGTAATACAAATTACAATTTACACTATGAAGTGAACTTAAGAATTCTGTACCAATACAGCAGTAGCTGAACTATCAAAGCAAAGTAAAAAAAAATCACTGAAAAGATAAGCCTTAGCTTAAATCAGCTTACAGTAAAGAACCAGTCCTTTACGCCAGTCTGTCTGTCCATCTTGTTTCCCAGTTCTTAATATTTCCTTTATCTTTTTTTTGTTTTCCCAATCTTACATGTCTTTCTTTCTTTATCTCTCTTGTATTTGTTTTTCTTCTACCCTTTTCATCCCTCCCCTTCTGCTATTTGTGGAACATGCACTTGGAGTTGGTACTTGATTTGCTCTTGAAGCACACTCCAAGAAATGAAAGAACACAGAGAGTAAGGAGACAGAAAGACGGAGAACCATGTCTCTAAAAACCCACTTTTTATGTGTTTGTGTCCGAGATAGAGCCCCTAGGTGCCAATTCTTGAGGACTGAGTAGAGATTAAGGAATGACCTGAGAGAAAGTCTGACTGCAGCTGTATTGACAGCTGGTAGCAAAATCCTTTTGCTTTCAGAAATGGTGCATTTCATATTTAGGTGAAATTAGGAAATACTGAAAAAAAACCACCCAGAAGATGCATCTAGTTTTAAGATAATTTCACACACATATGCAAAAAAGGAAAAAAAAAAATCTGCTTACTGAAATAATTTTTATTAATAGACCACTTTGGGTTACATATCAGTAAGAAACTTAATAAAGGATCTGAATATATTTAGGGTGGCTAAGTTTTTCCACAGAGACTTTCTTTGGTTTGGGTTTTGTTTGGTTTTGGTTTTTTGTTTTTTGTTTTTTTTTTTTTTGGTGTGGTTTTTTGTGGTTTTTTTTGTTTGTTTTTGTTTGTTTTGTTTTTTGTTTTGTTTTTTTTCTTTGTTTCTGCTAGACTATGAGTTGGTTTTCTCTTGGGTAGAGAGTTTTGGTTTTGTTTTGTATTTAAAATAGTTCCTCTTATTGTCTTTAATGAAACTGCAACAGTCCTATAACTAGTTAGGTAAGAAATGATCAGCATTTACTGCATAATCAGTTCATACACATGCTTTTCACTGCTATTTACCCTCTGAATAGCTTTAATATGGATGAAACTGCAATGTCCAGGTGAAATTAAATACTTATTTTAAAAACTTGAGCAATGGAAGTGTTTTATCAGTGTTAAACCACATGTGGCACAAATAAAAAATAAATGTGATAAAATAATTTTCTTTCCAGCATTGATCTAGCCTTTTTATCAGCTGAAATGTTCT
Source organism: Ceyx melanurus (assembly GCA_024611195.1). Taxonomy (NCBI): domain Eukaryota; kingdom Metazoa; phylum Chordata; class Aves; order Coraciiformes; family Alcedinidae; genus Ceyx; species Ceyx melanurus. The sequence continues at coordinate 28,423 of JANHGL010013017.1, read as the reverse complement.
GCTTTTATCAGAGCTTGCCAACACAAGGCATTGCTTCTAGCAGGTGGATTGTATTATGTATTGGAGATTATAAATTTTGTCATTCTCAGACAGTAGTAAATTTATCTGCTTACATGGGAGACAAGACTGTACAATATTATCTAATGCTGCTGCTTCTCTGCATCATACAAGTTAGATGCACCAGTACAGGCTAAGATAACATCAACACAAATATATTGTTTAAAACTTTTTGCTTGTATTTTAAATGTATATGGGGAAAAAAAAGGACACAAAGCTTCTTTTTTGCTTACCCTCCACAAAGTAGAGCCACAGTGGTTTACACTCCCCAAGAATCACATATCCCACAGAAAAACCTTAAGTTCTGCAGTAAGCTCTACAAGTGCCAATGTGGTCCATGAAAACCAGTTATGCTGGGATATTGTCTGTGCATAAATTGCAAAGTCCTTTTCTGATATTAGAGATTAATTCCATAGAAATTTGGGGAATTCACTCTCTAGTTTCTTGCTAACAAGCTAAATTTATGAAATCTTTAGAGGAATGACCTTTAAACAATTTATGAGAACCTAAGACACTTCAGATGCAATAAAAATAATTTCATGACAACCTTTCCTCAGCTACACATTCTGTTAACGTTGTTATGGTTACAGAGCCAAGATTTGAGAATTTAGGAGAGGCTGGAATTAAGGATTCTTAGGCAGCTTCAATTCAAACTCTCAGGCATAGTATTTAATTGGAAGATCAAACTCCCTCTGCACTTCCCTCCCAAATAAAAACCTTTAATACTGGTATTCAGTGCTTAGCTTTGCAACAAGATTATTATCATGGTATAAAGAAGAGGGAATTCACTATACCTAATAAAAAAAACAGAAAAAGAAAAGTTATTATGAATACCTAAATCATCTCTTCTATTATCAGCATTCAAAACTTCAAACTTCAGCACTTAATACTATTCTGTTAGTTGATATGAAGAGAAATTTGAACTCCTAGTATATTCTTGAAACAATGATGGAGAGCATAGCTCTAAATCTGGCTTATTTGTCTAAATTTGATAAAGGACTGTATTTCAACTGTTATACTTGGCACTTTGATAAAACAGTATCTTTTTCATGGTCTTTAGTGTTAACAATATATCGTGAGCCATGGCTAATGATAACAAAATTTCTAATAGCATTCCAGCACCCATTCAATAGCCTTTTCTTGATTGCAGCCAAGGACTCTGCAGTACAGATGAAGAATGGGGAACCATTCCCATTGTGTTAAAACTGCTGTGCAATGAATCATTGTACTTGTACAATTCCAAGCAGCCTTATGCTCCTTTAATGTGTACTACCAAGCAGAAAAAAAACCCCTAGTCAACAAGCATTGCTGGTCAACAGCCCTAGCAGACAGAAGTATCATCCAAAAATCTATGAGGTCAAAGAATCCTTGCTATGTTCTGGTTTTGTACTGATGATTTTATGTCAACAGTTGGGATAAGGTGGCAGGGATCCATGACAAACATTCCATATTAATAAGGGACACATTTACATTTTGTAAAGGCAAAGGATCAAGATTTTATATAAACTGGAGTCAGCTCCTATACAGCTGAAAAACTGTTTTCATTAACCTGCTGTTTCTCTGAATGCAAATATATTGCAACTCCTCATCTATTTGAAATAAAAAAAGTGTACATTTTCTCTGTATTGCTCCTAGCAGATGATTATTTTTACTACTCCTGAAACAGTCTGCTCCAAAGCCTTTATTCTTCCACATCAAAGAACTGAAAATCAAGACATCTTAATTTAAGAAACCTTTAAAAGAGTTAGAGTAAAAAATATATCATATTACTGCACATTGATAATATTTTTAAATTGATAGAAAATACATTCATAACATATTGTATCAAAGCATAACATATTCTTAAATGTGTCCTCAAATCTGACCTGAGTTAGCCAACTCTGTAGTCTGTAAAAGGAGAGTGAACTTATTACACAACATAATTTACACTGATAAAGTATCTTTCCTGATATTTTATATTTTGAACAGATCCTAAGTACCACACATCTTGTTTGTAGGATATTTCTACAGAGGATCTTACTAGGAGAAATAAGTGAGGATGCGAAATAAAGTTACCAACCAAATCCAACATAATGAGTTGTTCCAAATACAAATGAAAAATAATACCCATGTCAATGGTTTCACAAAATAGACACTTGGTTGGCATTACTTCAGAAAAAATACATTTCAAGCTGCATCTGAAGAAGTCTCAATATCAAGAAATCAAGACTACAACAAAATAAGATTATGACAAAGAATAAAATCAAATCACCTATGTTGAGACATGAAAAAAAGCCTAGAATTTTTAAATTGTGAAATCATTTTATAAGAATTATAAATATGATTCTTTGAATATTAAGAAATAACAGCTGCCTAACAAACACATAATTTGTACTTGAAGGACAGGGCTTTATCACAAACTTCAAATCAGAGGATGAAATAAAGTTCAAGTCCTGTCTTTAAGTAGTTTATACAGCTTAATATCAGGATGAAATAATATTGTTCAGCAGCCCACTGCATTATTTCTGGTCACTTAAAAGTTTAACTCTGTGAAAGACTGTTTAGCAATGAGTTCAAAATGAAAAGGATATGTGAAGTCCAGGGTTTCATTAAAAACAGTATTTTTAAGTCTAACACAAAACCAGTTAAAGTTCTATGGCAAAGAAATTTCTCTTTGCATGACATGAATCAAATCCTGCCCAATTTATGGCATAAACATTGGTGTAAGTTTAGCTTGCTTTTTCACTTTATAATTCCAGATAGAGATGAGGAAAGTTACACCAGCTAGAGAAATCTTTCAGTTATTATTGTGGTGTTGCTTGCTGCTATGCACTTCTTTTTGTGCTCAATAATGAAGCTGGAAATACAAACCTGTGGGGACAAGGTACAAATCCTTCCACAGAAGTGGAAACAGGATTTATTGCAGGCATATACAAATTGTAGATTAATCACTGCAGTTCTGTAAACATTTTTAAAAATTATTAATATTATTTTTTTTAATTTTACCATTGAAATGTTGCTACCATCTCCACACTATCCTCAGTCTTCTATTGAAGGGTTAAAAGTTAACATGAGATCAACACTTGGTCTTCATGCACTAGGTGTTCTCACAAATAACACTTCGAGGCTAATTATTTTTTCCTGAACACTTAATGCTGCTTTGCTTCTTTTCCCTAAGCACTTCCATTCCAGATAGTCTATTATTTCTTCCTCAAGAAAGAAATGTTAAGAGCTTACTTTCCATGAGGATTCAATAAAAGCAGCCTTCCTGTTGCTCTGGTCACCCACACAGCAAAAAGGAAGTTCAACTGTTTGCTGACATCTCTCTCATGGTTTGGGTCTGAGCCTTTGCTCTTGAGCCTGCTGCCAGAAGTTGGACTTGCACAGACAATACTTTGTGGGTGGTGACTTCACTGGGAATCCAGAGCCAAGAATTGGAGAAATGTCCTGTATGCCATATCTGTGGTGATTAGGAAAACATTACTGGATCCACACTTTTAAAGTTACAGCAGATGTGCTTATTTTGTGGCAGCCATGCAGGGGAAGAAAGCCATTCTCTGGCCCCTGAACCCCAGCTTAGCTAATCATAAGGAAGGTTAGCAAATGCAGTATTTTTCTCGTGACATTTCATAAACACAGAGTTTCAAAACAAATGTGGATGGAAAGGTGAATGAATAATCCTGCCATATCTTTGGGATCTGCATAGAATTGTGGTTTGCCTGAATTGGTTGAAAGCTCAAGGTAATTACTTGGAAAGATTGGAACAGTTTAGAGCTAACATGTCTATATCAATTCCTATCTTACCCTTGCATTCTTTGGAAAATACAGATGAATATTCATACATTTACTGTTAACAGCTATGTAAGGTATATCCTAAACACAGATGTGGAATTTCTGTTGCTATAATTGATATTGCTTCCAAGTAATTTATTTCACAGTCAGCACTAAGGAAGCAGAAACGGGCATATGAATGAAGCTGTACATAGAAAAAGTGAGTAGAAATTAGAGATGTGGAGACCAGTAGATTGCTGTTTAGCCTGCTCTGCTCCTGGGAGACCTTACTTGGAGTACAGTCTCCAGCTCTGTAGACTCCAATACAAGAAGGACATGGACCTACTGGCATGGGTCTAGAGGAGGACCACAAAGATAATCAGAGAGCTGTAACATCTGTTCTTCAAGGACAGGCTGAGAGAGTTGGGGTTGTTCAGCCTGGAAGAGTCTCTAGGGAGACCTTATTGAAGCCTCCAAGCATCTGAAAGGGACCTACAAGAAAGCTGGGAAGGGACATTTCACAAGGGTTTGTAGTGACAGGACAAGGGGTAATAGCTTCAAACAGAAAGAGAGTAGATCTACATTAGAAATCAGGAAGAACTGCTTCACTCCGAAGGTGGTGAGACATGGAACAGGTTGCCCAGGGGAGCTGTTGGGGATCCACAACTTGAGGAAAGGTTGGATGGGGCTCTGAGCAACCTGAACTAGTGGAAGGTGACCGTACTCGTGGCAGCTCATGGCAGGGGGGTTGGAACTAGGTCATCTTTAAGGTCCCTTCCAACCATTCTGATTCTTAGGATATTTGATTTACTCCTGCAAGTGCTGTGTGACATTATGAACACAAAGATAAAAGCCTCAGTGAAAGCCAAGCACTGACTACAGGTAGAATAAGCCATTCCAGTTTTACTTTATTACATCACTGAAAATAATACTTCCTTAATTTTCTTAACTAAAGAATGGTAGTTTATTACTAAAGCCCAGTAGTCTATCCACCAAACTGTTATGTACATCAGTCATTGCCTTACTGTGACACTATTCTTCAAAAGTCTCAGTAACATTAAAAAATAAATAGCAAAAGTATGTTGCTTATTAATTTGGATTTCAGCTTTTTTAAATAAGCACAGAAGAAAACCCAAGTGTTCTGCAAGAACTCATTTTATGCTTTGACATTTTTACAACAGTATTTTTTTTTCAGGAACATTTTTACTGGTTTCTTGGGGTATTCAGAAGTCTCTAAGAGCAAGTAGAAACATAACAGTCATGTACTTAAAATTTACTATTGCAGTTCCTGTGTTTGTTATTATTTCATAGTCCCATTTCATCAAGGCAAACAAAACTCCAAAGAGTGCCTCTCATGAAGAGCTTGAAACAAATCATACCAAAATGGCTGGAGGAGGGGCAGCACTGTTATAAACTTATTAAAGATTAAATAAGTTACAAAGAGAGAAAAGGGGTGAACTTTAGTAAAATTAAGTGATATTGCATCAAAAAGCCTCTTGAAAGTAAGTAGGATATCGACTTTTAAATTGCTTGTGTGCTTTGGAAGACCTAATGTTAGGGGAGATGCACAAGCTGAGCTCAGAATTCCTTTATTCCAGACTTGTACTTCATTCTCAGGACTAGTTTTATACCCTCAGAGAAGCAGAATGAATGGATGTGCACAGTAAGTGCTCAGTTGCTCAAGTACTTATGTTTGAGGCCTTAGAGTTTTGACTTCAAAAATTTGGTTTTTTTTAAGGGTCCAGACATCTTTCCTGCCAGGCTTCATAAATCTGTGCTGAAACTGCTGTTTGAACTGCCCTAAAAATAACAACAGAAAAAAATTTCCATGTGGGTTCTTCGTTTCAGAAGAGTGAAACTAGTAATGAGGAATGCACACATTGGCACTGCTCTGAATAATTAGCTTCAAAATATTCTTTTACCACTAAAAAAAAATGTGTTTTGCAATTTTTATTGTGCTTCCTGATAATATTACTGCTATAATTTAGAAAAAAAATAAATTATCCACTCATGATTCACTGTTCTAAGTACAATCCTGGGCTATCACTCTACAAGCACATCAGGAACACGTGTATGTTACATGATGAAGGCAAGAGATTCTTGGGAGTTACATCAACATTTGAAAAAAAATTTTCCTTCTTGTGAATGAAGTGTCCTCATTCCAAAGCATTTCTACCCAATATCTCAAAAGAGTATCCTTTCTAACATTACTGTTACCTGGGTGACTTGGTCTAGGTGCCCCTGCTCAGGCAGGGGGGTTGGACTAGATGATCTTCTAGGTCCCTTCCAACCCCTAATATCTGTGAATCTGTGAATTACTGAAATACAAAAGTTGTCAGAAGACTTCTTTTTCTATGACATTTAAACGCAGTATTTTCCACATACTAAAATAGTAAACAAGTTTTTCTAATTCCCCCCCAAATTTTCACATCAATAAAGTACTAATTCATAGAAAGGATAAAGAAAAGAAAAGCAAATAAAAGTGTTTTCCATCTATTGAAGGCTATGGATAATGGATGATTAAAAACCTCCTGCTAGCCTGGTTTTTAAATTTCTTTTTAATAGACTACAATACAAATCAAACCATACACTTCATCTGATAAAAATCAGTGATTTGCAAGAGAGGGCCAAAAATCTGAAAATAAAGTTACCAGAGGATATATGACTATTTATAAGCTCTGTGAAAAACAAGCATTAGGATGTTCAGCTTTATGTAGCACTGCTTAAAAAATGTTTTGTTCAGCTCCTAGCCATGGAAAGCTGCACTATCCCTAGCTTGTGCAGGAGACTCAGGCATGCAAGGAGTGCATAATTCAGACCTCATTTAACTGCAGGTAGTCATTGTTAACTTCATTTTACAACCCTAAGATTTTTTTTTTCTCTTATTCGTACAGCTTTTGACACCAAACTCAGCTGAGCAGACATTTCATCAGTGGAAAATACAATAGTTAATAAGGGTGAATGGCAAAAGGATTAAAGTAAAAAATGGAAAAGTTTTAAGTGGAGACAAGGAAACTCTTGAAGCAATAAAAATAATTTTCTCCTATTCTAAGTCAATGACCCAGAGTTTAAACACAGTGTTAGCATTTAGACAGTCCTTATTGTATGATCTCATCTAGCATTTAAGCCATTGTCACATATCATTGGCTCCAATATTATTTTCTTTCCTTTCCCAACAAAGATATTTGTTGGAGATCAGCCTAGGTGCAATGCATGTATTTATGCACAGTTCATATGTGAAATCCATCCAGGGAATTTTTACAGCTCCCAAGGTCCTCTGAGTATGGACAGAAATAGAGATAGAAACAGAGAAGACAATTTGGGCTCTTTGACAATCCTTTCTCACTGACCACAGGAAGAATCACCAAAGGTTTGGCTTCCCTGGGGTGGTACAGAGGGGGAGTTAAGGCACAGTTTAGTTCAGCATAGTTAGAAAACCATATAAAAATCTTTTTTTCTAGTTTGCTGATACAAAAGCACACATAAAGCAAATAAACAAAGACCAAGATAAAATACCATGTGTTCTGGCCAAGTAGTTCTCTCATCCACAGGGAAATAATTCACTTAAATCCAAACTTTTCTCATTAAATCCAAACTTTTCTCACTTCCAGCATTTAATAACTGACAAGCAAAATCTCAGACTCCTGCAATTTACTGAAATCTGAAGCCTAATTTGATGACTTTTTATATTGGGCTTGAGTGGCAAGGTTTTTGTAGTGGAGGGGCTGCAGAGGTAGCTATGAGAAAGCTATGAGAGGTTCTCATTCTTGCATGAACCACATTAGCATGACAGACTTTAAAGGGTGTTTCAAAGTTCACATATATCTTCCAATATATTTAAAAAAAAAAATAAAGTACATGGAAAATATGAATTGCATACTAGATACAGACAAAATTATTTTTGTTTGACTGTATGTGCACTTTTTCCCTAAAGGACACACAAAAGTCTGTGTGGGAATTATACATAGATACTGCTTCCCACTTAGAGATGTAGCCTAGTAGCTGATTAGAGCAATAACTTAACACAAAAAATCCTTCCAAGCGTTGAGAAAAATCCTCTCTGTTTGTAAGAGTGTTTAAAATTAAAATGCATGGAGCTTTCCAGATCAGTCAACACTGCAAATGCTGGCACGAAAAGTTCAAAAGTTCTTAATTTAGTAGAATTTGCTGCTTTTAGGTAATCCCTTAGCCACCTAGCAACAGCACAAAGGGTATATTTCTTGGAGACTTAAATTCACACTGGCTGAACAAGAGGGAAAACTGCAAATGTGCAAGATTTGAGGACACAGGGAGATCAGGGTTTCTAGTAGGTCAGACTGGGCAGGCCACACAGCAGGGTGTAACTAGAATGGAGTAGAAGCTGTACATCTTTCCTACAGCTTTCACAGGAACACATAAATACAGGTGTCCACCATCCCCACCTTTCCTGCATCACAATCTTCTTACTACAGTGCAAGTTCAAAACTCTATCAACACACTTGAAGGTACATTAATTTTTCAAAAGTCTCCCTTACAACTTTTATGACACATTTTGTATTTTATTAGATCCACTCAACCAGTAGCCTCCAGGTGCCTCCTACTGAGAGGGCTCTAGTGCTGGGCTGATTCTAGACAATGAAATTTTGATATGAACATACATCAGTGTAATCTTAGGGGATGAGAATACTGGTTTTTACACCAAATACTGTTTCTTACTCTCATTTAAATCCAGGAAGACTGAACCTGAAAGAAAATTGTAACTCAAGCTAAGTAAGACAATCTGAATCCTGATTGTGTGTTAATTACTGTTTGATTCATACAGTGCAAAATATAAAGTTTATATATCTACAAACATATATACCCAAAGACTTTTTTTTTTTTTTTTTTTTTTTTTTTTGTGGTAAAAGGACAGTCACATGAATGTGAAGCAGAGGGGGCTGTAGCACAAGAATCTTTGTAACCCTTTTGTTTATACTTCCTTCACTGGTATGTAATTCTTCAATTGTTCCCTGTTTTTCTCTCTTTTGCAAATTATTTATTATTTTATAGCAATTCCTTCCTGTTTTAAGCAAAGTAGAACAAAGAATGTTTCCATCTCTTCAGCACCTGGAGTTCATAGGAGTAACCCTTCAGGGAACCCATACTTTGGTAAACATTCATTATACAAGAGTAATTAACATTCTCCCATATAAAAATCTCTCAACACTCAACATGCATCCTCCCCTACAGATACAGTTCCCAGATCCTAAACTTGTCCCTATTATAGTCAACCTTATCTCCTGAATTTTAAATGTAATAATGCTTTTAGTTCTGGGGTATAAGTCATTCTGAGGTAAAGATGCACTGACCTTGGGAATTATAAAAAACTCGCTGTGGTTTCCCACACCTAGTAGTTATCTTATTTTACTTTGACTGTTTTCAAAGAGTGAATTGAAAATAAAAATAGAAATACAGGATATTTATCAGGGAGGTTGAATGCTCTTAGCATTTTAAGGATTACCAATAATAAACTTTGCAGGAAGCAGAAATCCAACTGTGGAAAAAAAAATTTCCCATAAGCATCCTTATATGCCCTTATATTCATCTGCTAAATTATACTTATATACACTTATATAATTTATACTTATTTTGTATCATGAAAGATACAAATTCTGCAACAACTGAAATTTTGACAACAAGTTTATTTATGTGAGTTTACTAGACACTAGGAGACAAGCCTTAATGTCTGGTCTTGACTAAGATAGATACTCTGAAAACAGTCACTTTTTTAGTAATTTCATAAATTCTTTGGCAAGATCCACTGAAGCACACGAAGGACAAAATGATGATACAGTATTACCTTGCTTTCTTTGTATTTTAAAAATCTCTTGTAATTTCCCAGTGGGAAGCAGTGATATCTTGTGTAAATTAATCCTTTCAGACAGCCTGAGACACTTTCTAATGACTGGTACTTTCCACATCAGAATTGCATACATTATTTGTTTTTCAGCAGAGCATTGCCAGGGAAATAAAAGCATATTTTTAACCTTTTGTTTAGTATAAGTAGGAAAACATTACCTTCTTTCTCCAAATATATGCAAAAAATATTAGAAATACATCAACAGTTCAGATGAAGAATAGAACATGGCCTGCTATAAATCTTCTTTCAAGCTACACAACACATGCTGCATCATTTTTCATAAGAATCATGTGTTTAATGCTGATGTGAAACATGAGACACAGAAAACTTAAAGCTGTCAGGTCAACAGATTGACTTATGTAATGTTAGAAAATTCTATATGAGAAATAATCTCCTCCAAATGTGGCTTAACTCAGTAACTATAAATAAAAATATTGTAGACAAACACAGACTATAAAAAATATGCTTCTATTGAGTGACATTTCAGACACTAGGGATCTAAATTGTTATTTCAACAGCACCTTTTCAGAACTTCAAGAACAAGACTATACAACAAAACTTACTGGCATAATGGAATGTCATCTCTGATGACACATTTTCCTCCATTTTTGCAGTAATCTTCTGGACAAACTGCAAAAATAAAAGTAAAAAATACAATTTCAAATTTCCCCCTCATTATTATATTTGTCATTGCCTGGTTTTCAAAATAGCAAAATAGTCACAGCTGTCATATTGACAGCACTCCCAAACACTCTTCCTTTAGACCTTGACTTGGTGATACAAGTGGCAAGCCAAAAACCCATTACAGTTATTAGAGTCCTCTTGAGCTCACAGAAATTCTGGTGCTTTGCTTCAACAGGTTTCTGATTTTTCTCAAATCAGAGTGTCACTTGACTCCAGAAATTGAGCTTTTGCCACTTACTTGCTTTTCAAACAGATAATAATCTATAAAGTAAGAGCCAAAAGAACTGAACTTATATTTAATTAGCACCTAAGCCTACTTTATTAGTAGTAGCTTTTATAAAGGGATGATGAACAGACACTCCCGTGTCACCAGACTTCTTATTAAAGATGTCCAGAATTTTATCACTTGGATTCACATACTCATATACTCTGAAATAGAGAAATGAGTCTTGAAAAGGGTAAAGGTGGTTAAGCAGAGGGGTAATATACTCTTTTTTTTAGTAATATACTATTATAGGTGTTTGACATCCCTTAATGTCCATTTCTATGTCATCACATCTAGTTTTACTAAAGTTTCATTTTACATCATTATAGCATGAAACACTCAAAATCAAACCCAAATTCATTCTTCTTTAGTAAGAAAATAATCTGTAAAATGCAAATTAGACTAAAGGAGTTTTGGATATATACCAGATAGAATTGTTTCCTGAGTCATATAAAAAGTGAAATTCAGTGTGGATACCTCCAGTTTTAAGAATAAATTTCAGAAAGTATATTACTTAAAAGATCTGCTTTCTGACAAAGTAGCAGAAGGTTTAATTTACTGTCATGCAAGTCTACTAGTTTATGTTTTATATTCTTCCACACTGAAATAAATTCTGAATATATTACTATTAATTTAAAATACTTCTTAAAATTTAAGAAGCATATTCTCCTTGCACTGAAAAACTGAACATTTTTTAATAATACATTATTTTTTCTTTCCCATTAAAAAATAACAAATATAACCAACATATATAATGAACACAAACTTGAGGGCAATTTTCACTCTCATAGAAATCAAAATACCTCTTACAAGAAGTGAATGTAAAACTTTGTTAATAAACTTTTAACATACTATACTGAAGTATATTCTTCCAATACATACTATATATTGTGAACTTTGTTATGTTACTCATAATAAATTAAAACAGAGTTAAATTATCAGATAATGCAATGTGTATTATTTTCTTGTTCTTATCTTTCTCCACCATTTAACTACTGCAAACCAAATCTGAACATTGTGGGAAATGCACTGTGTTAAAAACAAACAAAAAACCCTATGTTTTTCTTTTCCAAACTGGATATGGTACACTTGAAAGAAATAAACAAGCAAAAAACCCCCAAACTCCCCCCCTCCAAAAAAATTAATAAATCCCTAACTCAGAAATGCAAGTTAAGTGTGTTATTCAATTGGCTAAAATCAAGAGACTGCATTAGTAGTATAGTACACAGGATTATTATTTTTTTAAAACAATGTGTTTATGCCTTAACACCCCTTGTGAAGATGTTAAGTAAGCATATTATTTTCTATAAAATGTACTGTAATTTGATTAAATTTTAGTAGAGGCAATTTAGTAATGTTTGAGGACTGACTAAAGATTTAGCAGAAAATTACTATACTATTTTTTTTTTAATTAAATGGTATTTTTATGCAAAACCAAGTACCTGAACAGCTGGACTCATCAGGGCTGAAATCAATGCAGTCTGCAATGCCATCACAACGCTGGGAGATTGCTATACATTGATTAGTTGATGCACATAACAAAGAACCATTGAAACAATCCTTAATGGCTGAAACAAAAAGTAACGTTATAAAAAATAACATTATGAGCTATTAATCTTTTTCTTACTGTAAAAAAAATGAGCAGAAAACTGGATTCATACTATGGTATATAAACCCACATCTGTGTGACCTGTACGAGCTTTCATCTTCAAAGACATACAACTTTACTACTGAGTAGACAAATAAGTAAACAAACACAGTGCACAGATGTTACAGAAGCTGGATTTTCCCATGTGAGATTTGTGAAGAAAAAGAAGGCATATTTACTTAAAATGTTGACAGAGTAAGCTGCAATGAAAACCCAAAAAAGATATCACAAAACATTATCAATTCTTATAACCATTATTCTTATTCATAAACAATATCAATTCTTATTCATAATTAATTGTTAAAGACCAGTTTCTAAACTGACATTATGTAATTTATTCTATGACAGGAAATCAATTACTAAGAGACAGGTACAAGGCAAATAAGATCGTATTTTATAAATTATGTTCTTATTCATTGCATTGAAACCAATATTATTTACTGGGAATAGAGTTGCAAGTAGCATCAAATTTCTCCAATGAGTTATTCTTCACTTTCATGACAGGACTTAAGTGTTTAGGGGATAAAGACATTAAGTGGAGTCATTAACAACAGTGAAGACATGAAAGCAAAAATATAGTATTTTCATCTATATTTCATTTTCCAGGTCCAAATTAAATCTGTAGAAAGGATACTAGCACTTCAGCTGGGGTCTGTGGAAGAATAAGTATATACCTCAGTCGTGCCAATACATTTGTTTTAAACTATTTTAACCAGGAAATTTAAAAAAGTAATTATTAAAAATAGATTAAACAGGTGAGATAAATTACCCTTCACTAAAATTGACATCAATAAGTCTATTGGCCAAGTAGAACATCTCTAACTAGAAAACAGTTCGTAGGTTGTCTCATTAAACGTAGCAAGTAATAAAATCCACATTAATACATTAGTAAGTATTGACATAATGCTGCACCACGTTAACTTCTCAGTGAACTCTACAGGAAATTCTGTCTGCATAAATCTCTAAGTCATGCAGAAAAACATTTCTGTGGTAGAAATTGTGGGTTTAGTAGAGATCTGACTAATGCATTTTTTGGTTTGCTTTCTTTTGTCTTAGCTTTCGTTTTGGGTTTTATCTGTGCAAAATGTAAGATGCATTTTGACAACTGATCTTCATTCTAGGAGAAAACTTTCTCAATTCCCCAAAACTGGATCCAGAACCTTTTTTGACCATCTATTGTTACACTTAAATGAATGCAATTGCTAAGGGATGTGGCATACATAAAATGAAGGGTGCCAGCAATTGCTAATCTGAAATTTTCTACAATCAGAAAGATCTGTATCAAGAAAGAAAACCAAAATTTGCTACTTGAAACTTACTCTGTGTTCATAACTACTTAGGAAAAAAACCCTAATTTTCAGTCCAAAATCCCTACTTCCAATCTGTGCTATAATTACAGCACACAGGCACTGGAGTTACAAGCAACAATCAGTTTTATAGACTATGCAGAAATTGTAATAAATAAAATCTGTGAGATATTTACTATTCCTCTAACTTTTTTCCTGTCAACAAACTTATATGGTGCTTCACATCTTGCAAGTAGACAGCTAGAAATGAAATGCTGCACTCTCGTGGCATACACATTTTGGTGGGAGAACCAGCTCTGACAGCAACCAGCTTTTCACCGGTTCCAGTCCAAGTGACCACTAAACACTTTTTTTTTTGCTTTGCCTGCAACAAGTACCTTGTTCAGAGAACAAACATGAGTTGCTGCTTCTGTATTCTTATTCTAAACTTATATGTTTAAATAGGCAAACTGAATTTTGGAGTGTGATTACAGATTTGACCCCAAGGTATCACTGGTCTCCTGGGTCGTAAGAGCACTCTGCTGGCTCATGTTAACTTGTTGTCCACCAGGACTCCCAGGTCCTTCTCTGTGGAGCTGCTTTTCAGCAGGTCAACCCCCAGCCTGTACTGGTCTGTGAGATTATTCCTTCCCAGGTGCAAGACTCTACACCTGTCCTTGTTGAGCTTCATTAGGTTCTCCTTCAACCAGCTCTCCAGGCTGTTCAGGTCTCTCTGGATGGCAGCACAGCCTGCTGCTGTGTCAGCCACTCCTCCCAGTGTGGTGTCATCAGCAAACTTACTGAGGGTGCTCTGTCCCTTCATCCAAGCCATTGATGAATGTGTTAAACAAGACTGGACCCAGTACTGAGCCTTGAGGAACACCATTGCCTACAGGCCTCCAACCAGACCCTGTGCTGCTGATCACAACCTCTGAACTCTTGTCATTCAGCCAGTTCTCAATCCACCTCACTGTCCACCTCCTAACCCACACTTCCTGAGCTTCCCTGTGAGGATGTTCTGTGACACAGTGTCAAAAGGCTTGCTGAGGTAGACAACATCCACTGCTCTCCCAGCAGCTACTTAGGCAGTCATGCCATCACAGAAGGCTATCAGATTGGTCAAGCATGACTTCCCTTGTTGCATCCAAGGAAAACTAAGGAAGAGTATTCCTTCCTCCAGACTTTTTCTCTTACCTCCAGGGATTGGTATAAGCAGTAAAGCGAAGGAGGCATTCAGTAACTCTGCCCTGTCTGTATTCTCTGGCACCAGGGCACCCACCTCATTCAGCAACAGGCTCACATTTTCCCTACTCCTCATTTTCCTACTCATGTACTTGAAGAAGACCTTGCTGTCTTTGGCATCCCTTACCAAATTTAATTCCAAGTGGGTGGCCCTTAGCCTTCCTCACTGCACCCCTGCATACTCTGCCTCATTTCTATATTCCTCCCAAATGGCAAGTCCTTTTTTTCAGGTTATGCAAACTTCCTTCAAGCTTTTTGCTGAAGCTTCTTGTTCATCCATGCAGGTCTCCTGCCCCCTTTGCTTGATTTCTTACTCATAGGGATGTGTTGATCTTGAGCTTGGATATTGGAAGTGGTACTTGAATATTAACCAGTTCTTTTTGACCCCTCTACATTTCTTGATCATGTTAGAGTTAAAGCTCTGGACTGCCTTCAATATTACTGAATTACAGAACTGTGAAAATCTATCTATCTATCTATCTATCTATCTATCTATCTATCTATCTATCTATCTATCTATCTATCACACTGTAATCAGAGATGAGGCAATGCAAATGCACCTGACTAATCTATTTGAAAAATAAGTAGAAATGTTCCCAGTCATTAGCAGAAATACAATACCAATGATTTTAAACATTTATCAAAGTCAATATCCAGGGAATAAGAATGCATTATTTGCAAGTGTAGAGTGTGTCTCCAGGTAACACATTATACATTATATTAATTGTATTTTTCCCTGATCAGGGAATAATTAATTTTACACTATATTACATTGCTCTTTTTCACATCACTGTTTTAGGACAGTAAGTTAGCAGTATGTTACTTTCTAACACCTTAACTCTAGCAGTGAGAGTAACTTACGGCAGCCGACTTCATCCTCATTTTGGTGGCAGTCAGGCACACCATCACACCTCAGGAGAGATGGGACACAGCCTTTGGAAGGACACAGGAACTCTGCTGGCTTGCAGGAGCCTGAAGATGTGGTGATAGGCATCTCTGTGGGACAGTTCATTTCATCACTTCCATCCATGCAGTCTTCAGCCCCATTGCATTTTGCAGTGAGGGGCAGACACTGCTGCACATATGCACATGGGAAATTGTCACTACTGCAGGTTGGAGGGTGTGGAACAGCTGATCCTATCACAAGAAAAAAAAAAGGGGGAATTTACTGCTTCTCTTATTTCAGTAGTCATCTCTACTGCCTTTGAGATGTACATAGAGGTCTGATGGAAAGGCAGCTGATGTTGATTAGGAAACTCTTCAAAAAAATCCAAAATACCTTGTACAAAAACATAACTCCTAAGTACAGATCACTATTAAAACCATTTTGTCTTATCATATCAACTCCACTGCTGTTGTTGCAGTATTTTTCTCCTAAAGGTCAAATTCAGCAAATTATTTTGATCCTATTACTGCTTGTGCCACGTGCATATAAAAAGGTTAATATAAAAACATGACTAAAAATTATCTTCCCTCTGTATCAGGAAAATGTCAAAATACCCCTCAACTTACATTATTCCTCTATTTGTGTATTGAATGGGTGATGTAAAGTAAAAGACTCTGTAGTTCTGTATCAACAACACAAGAAGGTCTGAACTCTCAGAAGAGTAAGAAAAATATCTTCATAAAGTAATAGCAAAGATTTTTACTGATGTAGTTTATTAGCACTGATTCTGTAGAGTACTTTGATATGAGATAATTAAATCAAAGAAAATATTAAATAACATTTTTGAGGGTACAACTGAAAAAAAAAGTAATTTTAATCCATTACATGGATTTTGGCATTATTTTACTGGTTTTTAATCCACTGGGCATAGATAGCTGCATGTTTATGTATTCAGTGGTACCAGACTGGGGTTTTACAGCAGGAGAACTTTGTTAAAACACTCTCGGTTTCTAAAATATCTGCATCATGCCTAACTATGGCATGTTGTACAAAAAATGAACTGCTAATGCATTCAGATAAACAGAATATTAGCATTATTTTACAATCTGTTTGCTTGTGAAACAGCTACAAGGAAAAAATCTCAAACTGCTGTCTTGACCCTTAGCACCTTAGCAAATTTTGATTTTCATGTTCACTTTGTCAGAAAATTGTAATTGAAAACCTTCAATAGAATATTCCTGATGTCTTTTCATACCACTAGCATTCTCTAATTCTATCACTCTACAGAAAAATGTCCTTCATACTCTGGACATAATCTAAAGACAAAACAACAATAATGGATTCTGACAGAGTGAAAATAATTACCTACTGACCTTTTGGCTTGTTTGTATTCTGAATTACATCATAAGTCCCTCAAAGACATGCATTTTAAAATGGAATTGAAAAGACTCTATTTTCATTATAGGTGTTTTATAAATGTGTTAGTCTCAAAAAAAATATGTTACTTCAAAAGACCTATGAAACTTGTCATTAGATAATTGGTTATAGACATTTACATTGCATAATGAATCTGTTTGAACAACTGAAAAGTAGTTTAGATTCTGCCTTTTTTTCTACTTTATTCCTATATTTTAGTAGATGATTAATAGTAGTAGTCCATAAAGATGTTAGAATTGTGTTTATCATCAAGAATTTATATATAAGGCCATGATTCTGCCAAGATATCAATGGAGAGTATGGAAAGTCACTGGAAGAACCTATGTCTGTCTCTATTGATATATAACTGGCGCTGTTAAAAATAGAGCAAATCTTACACAATGGATTTTTTTTTTTAAATTTTATATTTTTAGTTTGCACTTAGCCTGGAAAAAAAAAAAAAAAAAGTTCTGATTATATTAACATTTTTTTTCTCCTGTTATTCCTGACCCTTTTCCTTACAGTGCTTAGGGAGCATTTAGGCAGTGAAAATTACTTAAGCTGCAGTCAGTTCCACTTAGGCATGTGCTTTTGTCACTGGGTAGTGCAGTTTTAGTTTTTCTGTGTCTGTTTTGATAGAGTGGAAATTAACCCCAAACAGTTCCAATCCATTTGACTTTCTTATGGTCACTTATGTTGCAGAAGAGACTGTATAGTATATACATTTATTATAGTAAATACTTGGGTATTTTTTAACCAGTTTAATTCCCTATACCTGTCCTGTTCATAATATGTTTGCTAACAGGTTTCTACCCTCGTTCTGAAAACTGAAATCCCTTCTTGAACTCACTAATGTTTGAATGTGTTGCATGTAATGAAGTTGGTCTTGAGTGATTCACTATCTGTGGGCTTCTGTACACTTATCAATTCAGCCTTACACTCACAATCATACACAGTCCTTGTGCATGCAAATGATCTCATGCTAAATTCAGTAATTAGGCAAATGCTTTACTGACTGAATGGGGGGTATGTGTGAATTATTATTATCATCATGATTCCCTACTGTTGTTAGAAAATAATGTGTAAAAAGAAGTATTTCTATACCAATTATTGTAGAGTGTGCAGAATTCACTGAGAGCAGTGAAGGTGCCTCCAATTTATGCCAGAGGTTAAATTAGGTTAAGGTTAATCAGGTCTCTTGAGGTCTGTTTAATGTTTTCACTACATTAATAAAAATCCACAGCAATACCCTGAAATAATAAAAATCATTTTCTATCAGAACAATAAATAAAATGAGCATATACCTCAAAGACTGTAATAATATTACCTTGTTTATTAACTCAGATGATGTATTCATTAGTTCACATCTCTTTGGTTTCAGCTCTAACAGGGAAATTGTGCTCTGGATGACATTCCACAAAACATCATGATTGCTGTGAGCTGCCAAAACTGTGCTCCCATGTTCAATTTATTTTCTTTACTTAAAGTAGGTTGTAAATGCTTTTCTTAATTATAAATTAAATATGCCTGCTAAAATTTGAAAATTTATAAACCATCAATTTGTATATAGTTAGCAGTTAAAGCTGACTAATTAGGAACATGCAAATCTAGAAAATCATTAACCAATTCCAACTGAAAAGAAATCTCAAACAACATATTAATGCAAAACTAATTACTTGCATTCAAAGCTGCTATCTATGTAATCATTTATATTAAGCTCATCATTGCAGTATCTCCTACTGACATGTTTCATTCCAAATAGTGGCAATATTAATTCTGTTTTCCTGCCACTGGGAAGCATTGTACTAAAATGTTAGCACTGCAATGTGGTTTGCAGTGAAAAATGAGCTGACACTAATGAGATACTCATCACAACACCCTCCTTTGTGCTGACTGACATGGTGGAATGCTCACCTCACTCAGCCTTAGAAAGGAACTTTAAACTTATGCATATGCAGAAGTATATATATATGTATATATATAAATAACTTTCAAATATTATTGGTTGCACTTGATGATCCCAAGGGTATTTTACA
>JANHGL010013016.1:4708-15192 GCA_024611195.1 Ceyx melanurus | reverse complement strand
ATCGCCGGCGCTGGCTCCGGCCGAGCATATTACTCATCTGTGTACAAACACAGCCCACATGGCCGAGCCGCTCTCGCTGCGAGCTCGGGCCGGGGCGGAGGCAGCCAAGCGAGCGGGCTGGGACAGGTTTCCCAGAGCCGGCAGCTCGGAGGGAGGAAGGCTGTGCCCAAAAAAAAAAACCCAACAAAAACCAACCCCCGGCGGGATGGTCCCCGCTGGGGCTGCGAGGAGGAGGAGGAGGAGGAGAGGGGAGGGGGGGGGAAGGACACGGCGGAGGTCAGCCCCGTCGGCTGCGTTCCCAGCTGAGGAGCAAATTAATTCTGGCTCGTCTCGGAGTGGAACAGGAAAAAGGCAACAAAATAAAACCGGAAATCCCTGCGGCCAAAAGGCTCTGGGATCGGGCTCGGCATCGGCTTCGGCCGGGCCGCGAGGAAGTGGAATTAGGGGCAGGAAAAAACTATTTAACTCCCGGCCCTCCCCGTGCGTCTGCGGCTCGCAAAGCCCCCTCGGCTGGCAGCCGGGAAAACACCCGAAAGTGGCTGCGAGCGTCTCCAAGGAGACCGTGAAAGTCCCAAACCCTCCCGCAGATGGATGCGCCGCCAACCTCCGGAGTTCCCGCACCGTCCCCAGACGGGGCTCCCCTCGCCCGACGGGGCTCCCCCAAACCACCGCTGGCCGCCCAACCCGCCGCGTTTCCCCTTCTCCTCCCCGACCAAGGCTCTATTTTTACTGCAGCCGTTGGTAACGCGTTTCACAACCTCTGAACAGAGCGTTGGGAGTCGCCGGAGAGGGATCGGCTCCCGTGGCGCGGAACTGGGGCCGGGCAGAGCCCGCGGGTCCCGGGGAGAAGCAGCGAGGGGGGATTTGAAAGGCGGGTTTGGTGTCAGCGGCTCTCAGCACGCGGGAACGGCTCTCGACAGCAGTTTCGGGGTGTAAACGAGTCAACCCTCCCCTGGCCGCGGGACCGAGCCGCCCTCTCAGCCAGTTTGCAGGTGACGCGGGGATGAGTGCTGCGGGTGACACCCAGAGGGACGGGATCCACCCAGAGGGACCCGCACGGGATGCGGAGGTGGGTCCCTGTGATGAGCAAGGGGCCTGGCAGAAAAAGGGGGGGGCACTTCTGAGCAGCGAACCCTGGCAGCATCCCAGGTGAGGCTGGGCAGGGATGTGAGCAACCTGCTGCAGTTGCAATGTCCCTGTTCCACGGGGCTGGGCGAGGTGACCTTGCCACCCAGAGCAGTCTGTGACTGCTGACACTGCAGCACAGCTTCCCCTCCATCTCCCTCCAGGTGCCATTCCCACCAGGGCTGCTGTAGTGCCCGTTTCCCACCCTTGCTGGATGACCCACCAGCAGGAGGCAGCTGCAGGGATTTGCACCCATGAGGCCCGTAACCAGCTCCTTAACCAACACAGAGGGTCAGATGCCACCATCCAAAGCCAAACCCCCATCAAACTGGCATCGGGTGTGTGTTTTAAACCTCCAAACCATTACCCACAGAGAACAAAACACAGGTTGGCACTACTCACCCCCTCACCTGCCCGGGGTTGAGAGCTGCAGCTGGCCAAAGGAGCTGGAAAGGATGAAATCTGCTGCACGTCCTCACACCATGAACATCTGGCTAAGTGGCTCCTGCTGGTTTTGAGGTGGTCACTGGCACAAAGCCATCAGAGTCCAGCCCGCTGGCAGCTCGGGCACTGGCACCAGCTCTCCTGCATTCCACACCCTGGTACCTGGACCCCACACCCCAGGCAGGACTCTCTGCCCAGCCCCCTGCACAAGCAGCCTGGGAACCCTGGTGTTTCCCTGCCCGACCTTTCCTGTGCCAGCCCCAGGGTGCAACTGGTGCTGCGAGTTTGGAAGCAGTGGGAACTCTCCCAGTGCCCAACGCCCGAGCCCTGGCTGTGGTGGTTGTCCCAGCAGAGCTGAAACACAGCCAGGATGAGCTGGGGTCTGGAAACCAGCAGCAAGGACAAGCCAGCCAAGAGCTTCTCCTGGCTCTTGCTCCTGGGGTTGAAGCCCTGGGAAGAGGAGTTTGCTCCCCACGGAGCCTCCCAGTACTCCCTGCACTGGGAGAAGGCCTGGTGGGCACCACCCCGAGCCAGGGTGCTGCTGGAGCACCCACAGCTCTGCTGGAGGTCTGTGAAGCCCCAAATCCCATGGGGATAAGGGTGAGGTGGGCACTGAGCCTGGCATCTCTGCTGCTGCCTCGGCAGCTCCAAGCGAGCGGCCGGAGCTGGTTTTGATTGGAATTCTAACTGGGCAGCAGGAGCAGCAAGGTGACTTTTCCTGCCTGGCTGTGCCCCAGAACGTGGCACCGGGTTGGTGACCAGCTGGCAAACAGCCACCCTCAGAAATGGGCACTGGGGGGGAGCTGGGGCACCCAACCTTGCACCCAGCCAGCCTGGGGGAGAGCCTCGGTGGGCTGCCCAGTGCCAGGCACCCACCCAGTGCCAGGCTGGACTCAGGGATCTGAAAGGTCTCTCCCAACCCAACCCATTCTCTGCTTCCATGGTTCTGTGTTTCCAGGACCTGCCACTGTTGCTGCTCTGGCTGGCACTGCTGGGCACGGCCACAGTGCAAATACCAACACGGAACAATCCCCAAGGTGACCAGAGCTGAACAGAAACACAACGGCTCGGTCTGCTGCTCCCAGGTGGATTTTCCCTCGTGGAAGGGAGTTTATTGTCCCTCAAAATGGTGGAGCTGGAGCTATTCTAACGAGGACGAGCAGCTGTTCCAGGGGAGAGGGCAGGATGGGCAAGGAGAGTGGCAACCATGGAATTGTTTGGGCTGGAAGAGACCTTCGAGACCATCGACCTGCTCAGGTCACCATCCCTGGCACAAGAAGCCATCCCTGTGCAGAATGTGCTTCTTCTCCTGAAGCCAACTGTGTTATTTTCCTGCTAGAAACCACACATTGAGCAGAAAAAGACTGTCATCGAATCCCAGATGGTGTGGGACGGAAAGGACCCTAGAGATCATCTGGTTCCAGCCCCCCTGCCATGGGCAGGGACACCTCCCACTAGAGCAGGGTGCTCAGAGCCCCATCCAACCTGATCTTGAACACATCCAATGGAGCAGCCACAGCTTCCCTGAGCAGCCTGTGCCAGGCTCTCACCACCTCAGAGTGAAGAACTTCTCCCTCATTTCTAATCTGAAATGATCCTCTTCCAGTTCCAAACCATCACCTCTCATCCTGTCCCAACAGGCCCTGCTCAAAACTCTGTCCCCATCTTTCTGACAGCCCCCTGAAGCCCTGAAAGGCCCCAGAAGGTCTCCCCAGAGCCTTCTTTTCTCACACCAGCACCTCACCAGTGCTGAGGACATCACTGACCAGCAGCAGCCTGTGCTTGAGCCAACAGAGATCTGTGCCCCTCACCTCAAATCAGCAAACACTCCACTGTTGCAAAAAAAGAGACCATTTTCCACCTTATTTAGAATAAAACTTCCCAGAATACCCTAAAACAGACACCTCAAAACCACTCAGGTGACAAGGGGTTTGGGGCTTGGACCAGATGACCTTTAGAGGTCCATTCTAACCCCAACCACCCCCTCATTCCATGATGATTCTATGGTTTCATGATCCACCATTGCTCACAACTCAACAAGCAACCCCAGGGAGGGCAGGAGGAACCTGAAAGGAGAGACGACGCCCCGTGTTTGTCTCATGATTAAAAAAAAAAATTTATTTTACAGTCTTAGAAAGCAGCTTTCCATGAAGCACAAACGTTGGAACCATTTCCTTTTTTGTATAGAAACATAGTAGAACCTTTCCCGCTGCAAAAAAGTCACCTCTTGCCTTTATATAAAACTAACATGTGCACATTGTGCTTAAACTGCAAAGTCTGTACAGCTTTACAAAGGACCACCCTTTAGCAGAGCATCCTGTAAACAATTTATTGCATATTTAACACATGGTGTATAAACCCACACGGAAAAGGAAAACGACCAACAAACGAAAAAAACCCAAACGAACCAAAGGAAAAACGATTTAAAAACCCCCACCAAAAAATAATAAAAAAAGGTAGTAAAAAAAAAATAAATCCAAGCACAATGCCAAGGTGAAGGAAAATAGCAGCTTTCAGTGAATGTCTGACAGGGGCAGAGAAAAGCAGCAGTGCCACACTGGGAGAGTTGTGCTTGCGTGGCACTGGAGCCCGCGTGAAGGGAGAAGCACTCGCCAGGCCTCAGGACAAGACCTTTGTCAGTTTGAAGACCAAAACAGAATCAAGAAGACCCAACTTAAGGGAGCTGGATGAAGTCAGGGGCTCCACCAGCCTCTTCCTCTGCTCAGCTGGGAGAAGGAGAGCAGGAGAACCCCCCAGATCCCCGCGTCTTTGGCTCTACAGCCTCTGGCGGCGGGCGGCTGAGGCTCTGCCTGTGCCAAGGCTGATGAAACCCAGGGGGAAGGTTCTGGGAGGAACCCACGGCCTTGGCACGGCCACCCACGGTCCTGAGCTCACCCACCTGACAGCTGCTTGTCCCCCAGAGATCTGCTGCCACTTTGCCACGGGCCTTCATCACAAGAATCATCCGAAAACACAAGAGGAAACTGCGGCCTCGGTAAGGCACCCATAACCTTCCCGTGAGTAGTACCCAGAGAGCCTCTCCAGATTCTCCACATGCCCAACGGGCAAAAGATGGTGGAGAAGAGAGGGCAGAAGGCAGGAGGAGAGGTGCAGGAGGCAGGAGGAGAGGTGCAGGAGGCAGGAGGAGAGGTGCAGGAGGCAGATGCCCCTGTGCCTGCAGTCGGGACCCGCCGTTGGCAACGGGAGCCTGGGTTTTGTTTCTGGGGGTTCATGTGAGTCAAACTACAAAGAGAAATTCACCTCTGCTACCTTTGGTACTGAAATCTCTCCTGTGGCATCACCCGCTTCTCACACTGACCTGAGCCCAGCGTGCCTTGGCACAGATCAAGGAATCAAAAGGTGTCTGTGAGTAACAAGAAAAAGCATCAGGAAAAAAAAGGAAAAATCTATTTGAGAGGTGTGGTGTCGTCCTTGTGCCCAAGCCTTTCTGTGACCTGAAGGAACTTTATCCTCAGGATAACATCTTGAGGCTTAAACCCCACCTACATTAAGACACAGAACAGGACCAGTGGGGAAAAAAAACCCACCCAAAGCTCCCGTGTCCTTGCCACACTGGCAGGGCTCTGCCATAGCCCCCAGTGGGTCTCCACAGCCAATGACTCGGTGTTTGCTGCACTCCCAACACAACCTGTCGTGGTCTATGGGTGGGTTTGGCTCTTCTGGATCAACCAGGAGGCTGGGAAGGCAGAGCAATGATGGGTGTCAAGGATGGATCATTGGGACAGAGAAACCACTCTGTGGTTTCTTCTGTGCTACGGGTGCCTCTGTTTGCTTGGCAGAGCCACGAGGACACCCCCTCCCCACCCAAGAAGCCCACGCTGGAGGTGGAATAACCCCATGAGTTAGAGAGGGGAAACTCAGCCTTAAAGCACGGGTGAAGCTGGAAAGGCCCCTGGGCTCATGTCCATGTTTGAAAGGCTCGACAGGCTCAAGGCAGGTTAAAAATCAAGCAAAATCTTAATGAATTCCAATGGAATTTCCCATGTGCTGCTCACAACGAGCTCCGGGTCACGCTCGGGAATTCCAGACGAGCCTGAAGGAGAAGAAAAGTCACCAAACCTCTCCATGGCAGGAAAAACCAGGGTACAAAACACCCATGACCAGCAGCTGCAGCTCCCAGGGAGGAGGAGACAGCAGCAAACCCGAGGGGTGATGGCACGTTTGGGTGGAGAAGGACTGGGGGGGTCTGGGTGTTCTGCCAGCCCCACCCAGCTGTGTGGACATTTGGGTGGACACAGGGTGGGGGGTCTGGGTGCTCTGCCAGTCCCACCCAGCTGTGTGGACAAGGGGTGGTGGGTCTGGGTGGTCTGCCAGCCCCACCCAGTTGTGCTTACGGGGAGGTGAGCTCGGAGCCTTCGCGCTGTTCTCTGCCCTCCGCACGCCTGGAAGGAAACCCCAGGGTCTCCATACAGAGAGCTAGGAGAAAAATAATATTAAAACCTGTAGTTTTCACCCCAAAAGAAGCCACGTTTAAAAAGAAACCAACACAAGCCTTTCAGAAGATACACTGTCCACTAGCCAGGCTGGAAGGGAGCACATGGCAATGGTGTCACACCATGGGGTCACCTACGCTGCTCCGACACACCCCTAGATCCCAGTTTGAAACGGGCCACGGACTGGACTTTCCAGGCAAGCTCCGGCCTTGAGAGCCCCTTATGGCTTCTGCAAACATCCTCCTACACCAACAAAACAAGGACAACAAAACTAACACCCAACCCCAAACCCGCCCCCGCCCTCAGGAGGGTTTTGCTTCGTGCCCGCCGAGCGCCACGGATCCCACCCGCCAGCCCCCAGAGGTTTCCACACTGGAATGCAAGGATTTCATCCGGAGAGTTCTTTGTGTTTTAAGGATCACTTCTTTGAAACGAGTTTGTATAAATCCCCCCCTTCCTCCTTGGGACGCCAGCTTGGCAAAGCCACCCCGCGGAGGCGGCGGGTAGCGGGGGCTTTGGTTGGGAAGCTCTAGTTGTGCTTTGCCCGGCCGCCCCGCAGGTAACTCTTCCACCTCTTGACGAACTCCTTGAAGACGGGCGAGTCGTCGATGGTGCTGAGCAGCTGGAGCTGGTTGATGTGGGTGGTGTGGTAGTCCCAGCGGGCCAGGTTGGGAGCCGTGCCCAGCATGAAGTGCCGGAGGTCGTAGATGGTCCCCGAGCCGGTGTCGTAGAGGGGCAGCATGGCCTTCAGAGACTCCATGCCCCGCTCGTACAGCAGCCGGGCCTCCTTCCCCAGCTTCTCCCCGGCCGTTTCCTTCAGGTCGTAGAGGCCGATCAGGGAGTACATGAAGCCGTTGAGGACGAAGGAGCTGGGGGAGGTGGGGTACTCCTCGTACCAGTCGTGCCTGTTCATGAACACGGCCTTCACCCCGCGCTGCTCCGACGGCAGCTTGTAGGGGGCCGTGGCCCGCAGGGCCGAGCTGAGGAAGGCGTGGTCCTTCGTCAGCAGGTAGGCCCTGACCAGCGTGGAGATGGCCTGGCCCTGAGCCATGGCCGAGTACCAACCCGGCTCCAAGGATTTAAAGCCTTCCCCCAGCTTCCTGGTCACCATGATGGGCCACCCGCCCCTCTCGTCCTGGTTCCTCACCAGCCAGCTGCTGGCGGCGAAGAAAGCCGCCATGTGGGCGGTGGCCGAGATGGTGACGTTGTCCAGGAAGCCCCTGCCCTTGGCCACCAGCCTCACCACTCTCTTGGGCATGATCTTGGTCTGCTTGACTGCTTTGGTGTTGGAGAGCCCCACGCCCTTGCGCAGGTCGGTCAGCAGGTCCCTGGTGAGGGTGCTCCAGCTCGTCCGGGCGCCGATGCCGTAGTAGATGTCCCGCTCCCTCAGGGCGATCAGCTGGGTGCTGGACACGTAGTGGATGGTGAAGAGCTGGTTCTTCTCCGTGGTCTCCAGCACCACCGAGATGCTCCCGTTGGTCAGGAACTTGAGATCGAGGGAGAGGATGAAATCCCGGCTGTTGCCCAGCTGCAGGGAGACCCCCTCGCTGTGCTCTGCAAAACAGACCACGGGAGATTGAGACTCCAAACCATCCAACCTCTGCACTGCAGCTTCCAGGTCACCCCTCTCACCAGGCAGCAGCCAAAGCTTTTAGGGCAACCTAAATAATTCATTTTTTTCATGTATATTATAATATTTTAGGGCTATAAACGCTGGGAGGGCTGGAACCCTCTGCTGGGAGAGCTGGGGGGGGTTCAGCCTGGAATGGAGAAGGCTCTGGGGAGACCTTCTGGGGGCTGTCAGGGCTTCAGAAAGATGGGGACAGAGTTTTGTCCTCTTGGGACAGGACAAGGGGTGATGGTTGAAACTAAAAGAGGGAGATTGAGACTGGAGAGAAGGAGAAATTGTTGGTGCTGAGCCCCAACACTCACCTTTTTGTTCCAACACCAACAATTTCACCGTGTGGAAGAGTCCCCAGAAGCACAGCCCTGCTTGAGCAGTCACCTTGCCGAATAAAGCCCCATTTTCAGCAAAAAAAGAGCCACAAAGCAGGTATTTAGGATATTTAAATCTGAAACATGTTTCTTTCCCATCCTGAGAATGGTAAGAGGGGGAAAAATTAAGACTTTGGAGAAGGGAAGGAGAACTAAAGGCCACCCACTGTTGGTGCTGCCTGAGGCACCTGGGAATCTCTTACTTAAGGGCATCTGAGAGGAGGGGGTGCAGAGCACAGCCCTCCCCCCCCAGGGATCATCTGCCAGGACTAGGCAGAATGCAGAACAGCTCCTCAGCCCTTCCTCACCCTGCACTTGTCAGCTACAGACACACCAGAGCACTCCACACTTCTCCCCCCAGAGAGCCAGGCCTGAGGTGCCAAAGGAAAATTACTTCATTGTCTTTTTAAGTAATGGACTCATTAATTCTAATGGGTATTGATTGAGGAGAAATACATTACGTCCTTATTAATGAGCCTGTCCAGCACAGAGGAAACTCTCCCAGAAATGATGAATTTCCCTGCTAAGTATGGAAAAGAACGTGGCAAATTCTGTTTACAGGAGCAGCTCTGAGGAGAGGGAGCTGGGGGTGAGGAGCTCAACAGGAGCTGGCCCCATGCACTGGCACCCTGGGCTGCACCCCCAGCAGTGTGGGCAGCAGGGCTGGGGGGGGATCCTGCCCCTCTGCTCCCAGGGCTCTGGGGAGACCCCCCTGCAGGGCTGGGTCCGGCTCTGGAGTCCCCAGCAGAGCCAGGGAGCTGCTGGAGCAGGGCCAGAGGAGCCCCAGCAATGCTGGGAGAGCTGGAACCCTCTGCTGGGAGAACTCAAATTTGGAATAATAGTTGCATCCCAATGCAGACAGAGATCCCAGGTCCAAACAGGAGAGCTGCACGTGCTCTGCCTGCTCCAGGCTAAAAATAAACCTTATCTATCATCTGTCAACATCTGCTTATCACACGTCAGTGCTGCTTCCCAGGCTTCACAACTGCCTCCATCTTTTCTCTTTTTTTTTTTATTGCTTCTATTTTGAGACAGAAGCTGAAAGAATCAGGAAATGTGACTGCAGCTTCTCACTGCCCTCCATGTGTACATCTGGGGTTGGGAACTGGGACCTGGGCTTGTGGAGCCCAGAGAGAAGGAGGCTCAGGGGAGACCTTCTGGCTCTGACAGCTCCTGACAGGAGGGTGGAGACAGAGGGGGTCAGACTCTGCTCCCAGGAACAAGACAAGAGGATCCAGCCTCAAGTTGCCCCAGGGGAGGTTTAGGTTGGAGCTGAGGAGCAATTTCTTCCCCTTGAGGGCTGTCCCAGGCTGCCCGGGGCAAGGGTGGAGTCTCTGTGACCCCTGGAGGGGTTTCCAAGCCATGAAGCTGTGGTGCTGGGGGACAGGGGTTGGGCTGGATGATCTGAAAGGTCTTTTCCAACCAAAACCATTCCAAAGGTCTATGATTCTATTCTGACCCACTCCTCTCATTACACAGTGTCGAGAAAGCAGCGAAGGAGACAAAAGAAAATCAATACTCCAGAGGTACAGAAACTAGACAGCTTCTCAGGGGAGATCTCCAAGGATGGGAAGCCACCCAGGAGAAATGCAAACACATTAATGAACCCCATCCATTTAGCTTTAGACCGGGCACTAGGGAAAAATTTGTCACAGAAAGAATGGTCAGAGCCTGTCCCAGGCTGCCCAGGGCTGACTGAGTCACCACCCCCGGATGTGTTCAAGGGTTGTTTGGATGTGGTTTTGAGGGACATGAGGGGTGAACTTTGCAGGGTAGGGCTGGATGATCCCAAGGGGCTTTTCCAACTGGACTGACTCTACGAACTCAAAGCTCCCCTGGTACCACCCATGCAAAGCAGGAGCACCCACCTGGAGCCAGGAAGTGTTTGACATTGGTGGCCTTGGCTTTGTCAGGAACCGTGGAGAGGGAGCAGCCTTTGGGCACCGTCCACTCTCCAGCCCTGCCCCCCTTGTCCTTGTCCTCTGCTGTCTCGTAGAGCTCGGCGTGCGGCGGCTTCTCCGTCAGGTTCTTGCTGTAGTGGCTCAGCCCGTACTGAGCGATCTGGATGGGGTAGAAATAGCCCTGGGGGCCCCACTGGGTGGACAGTGGCACACCTAGGAGGGAGAAGGAGGAGAGAAAAGAGGTTGGTTGGCTGCCCTGAGTGCTCCTCCTCAGTCCGTGGCTTCCCAGCCTTTCCAGGAGGAGGCCACGGAGATGCTCAGGGGCTGGAGCAGCTCTGCTCCCAGGGCTGGCTGAGGGAGCTGGGGTTGTTCAGCCTGGAGGCTCCAGGGAGACCTCAGAGCACCTTCCAGTGCCTGAAGGGAGCTGCTCCAAAGCCTGGAGAGTGAAAGGCCAAAGGGCAATGGTTTAAATGAGCAAGGAGTGGATTGAGATGAGAACTGAGGCAGAAGTTGTTTCCCAGCAGAGGGGTGGGCACTGGCCCAGGGTGCCCAGGGAGGTGGTGGA